>KK351377.1:51320-63390 GCA_000671755.1 Glossina brevipalpis | reverse complement strand
AAAAATTATTTCCATAAAGTAATTTGCATACTTATCCATTGACTTACTAGCAGATCGGTAGTTGTGTAAGCAAACAAAAAAGATAAAAAAAAACCTTTTTAATAGTTGTGCCCGATACATTTATGGTAATTTAGAAACAATTTCAATGCATTTGATGTAATTTGTGAAAAATTTCTTTTTCTAAAACTAAAAATAAAAAATGGTTAGCATGTTAGTTTAAATGATATGTTTGTAACGCAGTTACAATTGAGTAACATTTTATTCAAAAGCTTTTTTTTTTTTTTTTTTGAAAAATTCTTCACCAACTACACTTATTGCGAGACTTTTTTGGGAATGCATTCCTAATCGTATATAATCTATAAACCAATTGAAATTTAGAATTTTTGTTTTCATTTTTTTAGGTCATGTCTTGTTTGTGGGGTCTTTTTTAATTCGTTTCATTACGAATATAATCAAACTATTGATTTTTTTTTTTTAAACTTTTATTGCTTTGGGCATTTATGTAAAAGCTATGAAAATTGAGTTGAATTATTTTTCGATATTTTTTGTTTTTTTTTTTTTGTAAAATGTCGAATATATTATGAAGCGGAAATGTAAAAAAAAAAGGAAAAAGGAAAAAGCATCAAGTGACATTACAACTAACTGAAAAATGTTTGCATAAACTCAATCATTTGAAAATATGTTTGTGATAAACTTGTGTAAAAATACATAAACACTATACTTGTAACTTTGAAAAATATTTTCATAAACCTCAGTTATGCAATTTTTCTAATCTCTTTGTGAAATTTAATCTCTACAAAAGCCAAGAGATTAAAAAGTATAGTGTCATAATCGCTTTTAGGGGCAATTTGGATTTTCACGTATTTGTAAAGTTTAGACGATTAACGAAGATTTCGTAGCTTATGAATACATCTTGGTTTAACGTGGACAACGGAATCCACTCTGACAAGTCTAAGAGAATTTTCGTTCACGATTGTGATCTTAAAAGTCTAGATTAAAAACAAATTTCATTTAAATATATGTCTATAACTCTTGTTAGATTTACTGTGATAAAAGGAAAGCTAGTCTATGGGTCTATCCACAGTCGATGAAATACTTTACTTAGATAAGGTCAGGAGAGATTGCTAGTTGACGATTATGGACTTAAAACTCTAGAGTGAAATATTTGACCTCAAATATTTTTCCATCACTTCTGATTTAATCCGATAAAAAAAAAACTTAATACATGAATCCGCCCACTATCATTGAAATACTATACTTATATAAGGTGAGAAGAGACAGCTCGCTGACGATAATGGGCTTAAAACTCTACAGTAAAAAATTTCATTTCAATATGTTTCTACAGCTCTCGTTAGATTTAGTGCGATAAAAAGGAAAATTAGTGTACGAGTCTACCCTATACTTAAATGAAGTGAGAAGATACTGTTCGTGGGCTTAAAACTCTAGAGCGAAAAGATTGATCTCAAATATATTACCATCAATCTTGTGATGGAATATTTTAATAAGATGGACTTGGTTTTTAGTTTTAACTACAATGTTTGAAAATCATATAATAAAAAATATGATATCAAATATTTACAATGTACAATAAATATGATATAATATATAATATATGATATAATATATAATATTAGCAAGTAAATGGATCTTGCTGTATCTTGCAACAAACTATTTTATAATAATTATTGTTTCAAAGATTAAATATAAACTAATTAATGTAATATTTTGGGTTAACTATTCACGTTTTTTTAATCTTTATTTTCGTTTGTCCATAGTTCGAATTCTATAACTCTACGCTTCACTATAAGCTCACGTAAATGTTACGGATTAATTTCTGTTTTCCTACGTGCCGGCTTAATGTTTCGAAAAAATATTTTGGGTGAATAACAAGGTGGCTCTGATTATCCTGAAAATTTATGAGATAAATGCGAAGCGAATGTTTGTGGAGTTCTCAAGCACTCGGCTCGGAGTTGATCCATAAAAAAAGCACAATTTTTAGTTGGCCTTCGTTTGGTTCAAAAAAGGAAACATGGCAGAATAGCTAACAGTAATATTTTCTCAATTTGGAACTCTATGGTGTGCGTCATATTCTTAGGAAAGGGGATGAGAGAGACAATGTTTAGTCCATATTATCCGTATTAAAGTTAATTCATAACTCTCGTTTACAGCAGCAATATTTTCAAAAGTTGGATCGGTACGTCAACGCAAATGAGACTTAATGTCTTTAGTCGACCCAGTTTCTTCAAATTTTTTGACCACTCTTTGAATTGTCGACACACTAAGTGCACATTTTCCGGACCGAAAATTCTACGAAGTTTGCGTGTAGTGTCAGCGTAGCTTTCCCTATTTTTGGAATCGGTTTTCGCAAATTTTAACGTGTTCTTCTTTTGTGTAGCGCATCACTTTTACTAATCGTGTAATTTCAGAGTTGCCACTTTCACTAAAAAACAAATATATTGAGAGACAGCAAAAGCTTTGATAAAAGCCAGCAAGATATAATCAACATAGTCACTTATACGGTCAACATAGTCATTCTTGCGAATCTCAAGGGTTAATGAATTATATTACAAGAGCAACGATTTTCTTTTCAATCCTAAAAGACACAAGTGTGTCACTATCAAGCTTTACGCTATAAATTAATTTATAAATTCGTTCTCACAAATTAATTTCTGTACTAAGTTTAGGAATGAGAAACACGAAAGACGAAAAGGAATAAAATTTCCTACTGTGCTAATGGACATATTGAATAATGAAAAATTGAATTGAAATCATTTTGTGCAAAATATTCGTTATATTATATAGAGTTGAACTTCTTCTTATTATTGTAGAGAAAAATTTTATTGTAAAAAATCTTAACCAACTTGTCAAAAAGAATTACTAGAAAATATTTTGACAACAAGTTATGCTGCATATCCTTTTATTTGCAATGATGCAATTCAATCGATAAAAAGCATCTACTGCATCTACATGCTTACAATAAAGCCTTTTGATCATTGACTAACTGTGCAAAATTTACGAAACAAAGAGATGAAAATTCAAAAGTTTTTTTAAACTTTTTTTTTTTTTTTTTTTTTTTGAAATGTTTACGAAATTGAAAAACAATACCTGTGAATCTAAAAATGATGGCACTCTTTCATTATTAATTCTTATTACGCCTCTATTCGAAAAACTTTTACTATGTTATGTGCTATGACAAAGAAACTGGTCTTTTTGTAACGTTTTAGGGTTGCCATGTTCTGGAAATACAAAGGCAATTTCAGAGGATTTAGATTGGTGTAACTTATTTTGATGTAAACTGTCTTGGACACCCTATCCTGAGACGAGAGATTTCCTATATTAACGCGAAGTGAAGAAACGGAAAAAAGTTTTTGTTTTTCCAAGAAGAATTCTTTGCTGTGGGTCATCACATTTCAATGGAGATCCATGCTATTGGAAAATTATTATAAACATGAAAAGTAACAGCTGACCTATGTCTGCTTGTCGGCTGCGTCGATTTGTTCCTGTGGTCTTTGAAAGTCTACGCGAATAGAGAGAGCAGTTTTGTAATCAGAGATGTATGGAAGCTCGGAACACAAGTGTAACTGTCTGCTGTCGAAAATGTTTACATTCTACTTTAGAAAAATCTGTTATGGGATGTGCGTTTCAGGGGTCCAACAGAGACTTCTTTTTATTTTCTTGGTTAGTTTCTCTTTGCGAGTTTTTGTCCTCTTTGCGATTGTGCGAAAATATTGAGGTAAGACAGGGGTCCGACCTTACATAGGGGAAGGCAATAGTCCGTATTTCTCACCTTATGTTGACAATTGAGAGTTAGTTAGACCATTTAATTGATAGAAGTTTTTCTACTCTCCGTAGACGTTGGTTAAAGTTTCTTGTTTAGCCCGTGTTTCATCGAACTCGTCTGATGTAGTTGCCCAGCCTGCGGATGGTCGTCTACGATATCGTAATCTGGCAACTTTGGCTCTTAGGTAGGCGAGAGTAAGTTTGCTTTACAAGATCGTAAATACATCTTTTTATTTCTCTTGGTTAGCCTCTCTTCGCGAACTTTTTTGTCCTTTTTGTAGTTATGTGAAAATATTCAGCTAAGACAAGTGTCTCGCTTTACTTAGGGGAAGACAATGGTTCTTGATCGCGTTTTGACAATTAAGAGTTACTAAGATCCTTTAACTGATAGAAGCAGATTTTGAAACGCTGGCAATTTGACGGAGTTTAATTAAAAAACGGTTTCTCTCACTCTCTTGCCTACGGGCCACAAGTAGATTATCTTACAATACCTTTGAAAACCTTGCAGCGACAGCATACAAGTTAAGAATTAAGTAATGTGCGTGAAGACGGTAACAGAAGAGCCTTTGAAGTCTTAAAAATAAATTTACGATCCACTTTTCGGCAACTTTATCTCAAACCAAAATTAAACATTAAGACAAGCGTAGTGCTATATGCGATTTTTCATTTTATTTCCTAAGCAAGAAATCTGAGACGATACGTTAATCTAAACTATCAGTCTCTGGATACTTTTGCTTCTTCACAGCTTTTTACTTTAGATCATTAGCCTCTTTTGGATTTTTAAAGTGATGAGACCTTGGCAACAAATAAAAATTTTCGAATAGAATTTATTTTTATAACTGATAGACAGCTGCTTTTATAGTAATTTTTTAAATAGCCTTCTTAGGGTAATTTTTCTTAAAAACTTTTATTTTTTTTGAAAAATTTGTAAGAAATTTTCTTATAAAGCCTTCAAGGAATATTTGTTTACGTGAACTTACGAAAAATAAGGACTTTTCGAAAAACAATAATAACGAAAAAAATAAACAGAAATATATAGACTTTTTGAAAGAGTTTCCATTGTTTAGAGTTTTCACTGTAAGCACGCATCTCATAAAAGAATTTATACAATTTGTTAAGTTTTATAAAATGTGTTATGGTCGATTACATTTGTTTGTGACATTAGAAATGAAAGGTGAATGGTGGCTGCTCGCTAGTGATTAGTATGAGTGAGAAGAACTCTTACTTACGGACTTTACACACTTGCTTTTACATTTTCCAAACAAAATATTTCATGTATTAAATTTATCATTTCGGTTGCAACAGACAAAAGCATGCATGTAAATTAAAGTAAAAAATTTTCAAGTCATATATGATTAAAAACTATTAAGCTGGATGTGATAAATGTTCGTTACAAGGTTTTATTATCGAAAAAGTTTCTTAAGTTTTGATAACAAAAAATACATTTTTAGTTGCAATGTGAAAGTTATCTGAACACTAAACTTTATTACAGTTTTCTCTCTCTCTCTCTCTCTCTCTCTCTCTCTCTCTGTTTTGTTCGAAAGTAACCAACAAAGTAGGTCTAGTTCATATTTCTGTTGTTCTTCTGGCTTTCAGTCACAAAGATAGGCATTTAAAATTTGCCTTAAGTTTAGGAATTTTATTTTATTTTATTCTAACACCGCAATGCTTATTGGATACAAAAATGTTATCAAAGATGTCTCAAACTAAGTTATAAACTTTTTAAAAATTAAATAAAATTCAATTGCTTTGGTTCATCATAAAAGAGAAAATAAATAATAAAAAAAAAAAAGAAAAAAACTTTTTTCTCACAGCTTCTGTTGGTCTATAGAGTTTTTGGAAAGTGAACCAATATATATATATATATATATATATATATAAATATAAAAAAAAAAGAAAAAGAAAAAAAAACCTTAAACTGAAAGTTGGAATAATTTTCAAGATTAACAGAAACGTTTGTTGACAAGTGGTTGTCGTTTTTCTTCATAGTTTTGTTCGATTTCTATCATTTTCTTGTGTGTGTGAGTCAAGAGGAAAATCATCGTAACACTTTTCATTCAATTACCTTTCCTTTCATTCGATTTACTTTTAAGATCTTAAAGATTTTCATTGTTGTTGTTGTTGTTGTCGTTCAGTGCGATTTTAAATTTTAGAAATTATTTGAAGAATATTTATAAAATTATTTTTTTTTTTTTTGTATACGGAATTTTAGAAAATTTTTCTGCTTATTATCTTAATATTATAAATGGATTTATCTATAATTCTGAGCATATTATTTTTCATTCAATACTCAGCGTATATTAAAGGAGAGTAATTAACAAGTGAATTGATAATCCTAAAAGCATAACTAATGAATTTCAATGTATTAAGTGCTATACATAAAGTTTGATAGTGATTATCAAATAATCAGCACGTGCTAGTTTAAAAAACTGGCGAAATAATAAATAGAACTTTTACATTAATTTTAAAGTGAGAGCTTAATTATCATTAAAAGTAATTATGTAGGGTCATCCATTACATGGTCCGGATGTGGCAACCTGGTTTTAGTAACTTATGTAAAACAGAATTATCATGCAGGGCATCATATGATTAGTGTAATATATGCCATTTTACAATATAGGTTGTATAATAACCGCTGAACCGCTGCACGTATTAAAGTAATCTTATTACAAAAATTCTCATTTTGTGGCAGGTACTTTTCCTATATTCCGAGCAGGTTATGGTCGACATAATTATCAATCTGAACGCACTATAGACAAAATTGTAAAGAAGTTTGAAGAAACTGGATCCATAGCAGATTTGTTGAGGCCCACACGCCCGCTCGATCGAAAATAATGGTCAAAACACTGATTTTAGGCTTCACGCCATAGAATATATTTCTTCTTATGAAAATCGTGAAAAATGTTAAAATGAATGGATCTAAAGACTGTTAAGTTTTATTGACAACCGAATTTCTCAAAAGTTCCGAAAATATTTCGGATAACGTATAAAAGTGAGAATCGAATTGTGTAGAAACGTGGAGTTTTTCTAAATAGTTTTTATAAAGTCTTACGCTATTAACAAATAGTGTAACGAATCTAATCAAGTGGAATTGTGAATAAAACTATATATCGAAGCTGGTGAACATGCAACGAGAATCCGAATGTGAAGATATCATTGTCCATTGACTGGGAAGCCGAGTATTTACGAGTTTCGTGGAATTACGACGAAATCATCATTAGGAAAAGCTATTAAAAACTACTTACGCTATTAAACCGTTTACTAAGTAATCACGATATGTCAAATGATGAATAGATGAAACTTTGTCCACTATTTTCACAGCATGTTGTACA
This sequence comes from Glossina brevipalpis, assembly GCA_000671755.1. NCBI lineage: Eukaryota > Metazoa > Arthropoda > Insecta > Diptera > Glossinidae > Glossina > Glossina brevipalpis. The sequence continues at coordinate 56,278 of KK351377.1, read as the reverse complement.
TAAATCATAGAACTACTAAGTGTTGGCAGGATATCTTGTTTAAGAAATAAATTTTTAATTAATTTTCTTCTGTAAGATATGTATTTGAGTAATAGATATTAAAGCAATGGACTTTAATGGACCAGGTTTAATACCTCACCTCACCTTCAGTTCAGGGAACCAATGTCTGGGTTCAGTTCCCGGGTTAAATTCCCGGGTTCAATTCTAAGTTTCAATTCTTGAGTTCAATACCCGGACTTAGTTCCCGTATTCAATTCCCGGGTTCTATTCCCGGGTTCAATTCACGGGTTCAATTCACGGGTTCAATTCACGGGTTCAATTCCCGGATTTAATTCCAGGGATCAGTTCACGGGTTCGATTTCTGGGTTCGCTTCTCGGGTTAAATTTCCGTGTTCAATTCCTGGATTCAATTCTTGGGCTCAAAACCCGGATTCAGCTCCAATTTCCGAGTTTAATTTCCGGGTTTAATTCCTGGGGCCAGTTACCGGATTAAACTCCCGAGTTCAATTCCGGGGTTCAATTCTTGGGTTCAATTCTTGGGTTCAATTTCTAGGTTAAATTCCTAGGTTAAATTCCCAGGTTCAATTCCTGGGGTGAGTTGCCGGTTTCAATTCCCCGATTCCTGCATCTAGTTCTCAGTGTGGTAAATAATTTAGCGTGTTGTTCTTGGGTTGAAAGTTCAATTATTCCTAAATAGTAATCTTATGGAAATTTTAAGATTTCAAAGAAAGCACAGAGAATCACAAGCTTTCCTAGCGGGTTCAATTCCCAGTTCGGTAAATGATATGGCCGCAGCCATAGTGAAAGCTCAGTCGCTAAAGTGTTAAAACTTACTGGTCGGGCATATAAATCCAAGCTGCGGGCATATCCTATTTCTCTTGCTTTACCTGTCTCTCTTTCCACATTTAACTTTCTTTTCTCATCTGTCTCTCTTTTCGCATGACTCTCGATTTTCCCTATAAATATTGGGCAAAAGCAGTGAGCTTAAGGATGTTACTACATTCATAGACTAGAAAGAATATTTTAAAGCACACACACCTTTAATTTAACACAGAAATGGAATTTTAATTGCTTTTTTTTTTTTTTGATATTAGTCTCACAATTCTTCGAAGCCTTTCAAATTACGTTTTGTGTTCTTTTAATGAATATTAAAATCGCATACTTTGGAAAATTTTTGTTGCATTTTGTTAAAATGATTTCATATAATTCGAAAATTTGCATTTGTATTAAATGGCAATTACGAAGCCTTCACAAATGATTTGAATACATTACGCGTAAAACATTAAGAATAAGCAGGAATGCAAGCAGACAAAGGATAGATATACGTTAGATGGACAAAATATTATTTGCTTACGTTTCAACATTTAAATGCGTTGGCATGATTTGTGGCGAATTGTGATACCAGATTTGAAAATACTTCTCTCACAATTGCTTATTAGAATTATACGAATGCACGAATGCGTATAAAAGCATTTCATTTTGTCACTTTTTCGCATTTTGTCACTTTTTTTTTCCATTTGACCCCTTGGAAATAATGGCAATTTTGCAAAAGTTATGAAAATTATTTTCTTGTTCTACCAAAACTATTATATATGGCTTCAGTTTTAAATGAATGACATAAATCATATCAAATAGCAAAATATTGGATGAAAAAGAGAGAAATAAGTAGTTAATCGTCTCTTTATTCGTCATTGTACTGAGTAGACGAAAAATATGATTTTTTTGAAAATCAAAATGTTCACAAACTTTTTTTTATGGAAATTATGTAAAATTATTTAATTTTATTTTTAATTATGATCTTATATTTTAAATAAATACGAAATAGCCCGTTGAATTTCGTTTCGGGCAAATTAGGAAAAAAAAAACGAAATAATAAAGGGTTTCCCAATAAGAGTGAACTGACTAAATTATGCGTCATTTTTATTTTTCATACAAGTGGCAACTTTGTAATTTAGCAGCTGCTATCTATAATTGTTCCGATTATTGAAAATGGAGCATTACATAAAATAAGGAGGCGTGATAACGTCGAAAATCCATTACAAAAATGGGAAAAGTTACGCTTGCAAAATTCGCGGAATTTTCGGTCGAGAAAGTGCACCTACTTTTTCAACAATTTGAAGAGTGATCAAAAAATTTGAAGAAACTGCTTCGATTATGCACTGTATGTCTTCTTTGTGTTGACAAACCGATCGGACTGGTGTAAACGAGAGTGCTGCAGGAAAGTCGCCAAAAACCCGAAAAGATGAATTCGTTCAAATTTCACGAAGCATTTTTATTTTCACCTGCACACGATTCAGTGTACTCAGGAGCACAAACCAGCAGACCAGGCAAAGCTCCTGCAATGAAATAGTGTACTCTTATTGGACATCCTTTTTATAAATTGCGTTGTTTTTAATAGAAGTTTAATTTAAGTCGATGAAATAAAAATCGGCTTAGATCACAAGACCGCAAACAATTTTACCGGCTGCAAAAGGAAGCAGCTGACTTAAAAAATTCGAATCAAAACTCGATCTCTACTGCTTACAACTCTAATACAATCTTCAGCTTTCACTTTTTCATGTTTTCTTGTTATCAAGAAAATTGTGAACGATATGAATTATTCTACGGGAGATTAGTTCGTAATTATTGGTGTAGATTTTAAAGTTCCTCTATTCTTAAATAGTAAACCGTTGAAAGAGTTAATCCTTAAAGCTTAAAGCTTATAGTAATTACACGATTTCATCATTTCAATGAAAGTATACAAAAACGAAAAGTTCTCTAGTGAAATACTGTACGCCAGGATTTAAATTATTTTAGTTTCAAATTGCATCGTGCCTGTTCGCCCTGTTGTCAAAGTAAGAAAAAATTTTTAACAAGGGATTGAATGAAGAGATTGTAAAATCGTTAAGTATTTCGAATAAAAACAGTTAATTAAACATCAAACAGTGGTGAGGGGGATAGTTTTTTTAGTTTTATTAAATTCATCGAATTTTCAATTGTTTAAGTCACGTCTTGCTTCATTTCATTCAAATTGATATTTTTGTGAATTTTTTTTGTTTTTTTTTTTTTTGATTTTCGGCTTCGAAAAGAAAATTTCTAAAAAGCAAACTATCTGTTGGAAAATACTTTCAATACTTTTATTGATTTAGTGTTTTCGGTGAAATCACGTGCAATAAAGGAAACGATGCGTAAAAATGTACTCTAAGCGCAGACATAAAATGTAGTCATTTATTTGTTGTTGTCTTTATTATGTCCTAATACACAGATGGAAACAGATGGTTGTGAATAGTTTTTCTGTAAAAAAAAAAAAAAAAAAAAAATGTATTTTGCAAGATATGCTTTTATACGTCGACCATACGCTCTTGTGGTACTAACTGTGCGTGAAAAACAAGAGTGAATGAGTGGTTTTAGTTTAAGTTTTTTGTTTGTGAACCACTTACTGTGCCGTGGTCAGGCTTTCACAAAAAGCAGAAAAAACAAAAAAACGAAAAAGAGTACAAAGTTTTATTTACTTTAAAACGAATCTTAGATACCATTCACCATCTTAAAGGTAGAAATTATTTATAAAAATCGATCAATATTTCCTTATAGCGAAGCAATAGTGACTTCTCGATTTATAGAGATTTCATTATTTAAACATTTTATAATATATGTCGTTTATTTATTATATCTATATCACATAAAGAAAATTTACGAAATTTCATCAGATATAAATTAAAGGTGGACATGTGACAAACCTTCGCCTTTCAGACCAATTTTTCTCAATCAAGGACGTAAAAATGCACCGATAGATAGACTGATTGTCGGAACACAACTTGCCCATTATCTTGCAAAGCTTTCAGTATACAGTTAGTTACCAAATTGTACGAATGAAATGAAAACATCAGTATACTTGCTCTTGGCATAGAATGAAGTACGAATTGGTCAGGTTTTTATCAAAAATGACGCTTGTTTTGAAGTGTGTAGTACATGCGAGGGAGGACTATATGGATTAGGGAGATTGGTTGAAAATGATTATAATACAAAAAAGTTTTTCTTTTATTTGTTAAGGATGGGATGGGAAGTTGAATTTGGAGTAGAAGGAGAAGGAGAAGAAGAAAGAGAGAGAAATTGTTATAATAGTTATTGCCAGCTGCGATTTCATCTAAGCGGATGCAATTGAGTTCTGTTTATATATATATATATAGACTTATAAACATATATGAAATATATACATATACATACTGGAGGGAAAATGTAATAAATACATGTGGTTTTGCAATTTGATTCTTCGCATTTTCATAAAACACCAAAATAAACTCTGAATTATTGCAGGAAATTAAAAATATTTCTTTGCATACTTTCTTTAATAAATTTTTATATCCTTTTCATTATTGTTTAAGAAAATCAAAAAAAAAAAAAAAATTTAAGATGTGAATGTTAAATTAAAGTCAGTGAAAAAAGCATCTTCAGTTTGTTTTTCACTTCTTACAAATGTTACTGGAGCACTAAGAGAAGTTCTTTGGTATTTTGGAGAATTTCAGTAAAAAAAACTTATGTTTGACATAAAAATTCAAATTCCTTGAGACTTTATATTTGACCCAAATAAAAATCGTGTAAAAAATTTATCTTTGTTATAACGTTTTAGATTATTCGTGTAAAATTTGATTAAAAATCGTACAAAAAAGTTATTTTTGATATAACAACAGATCAGATCAGATAACAGATCAAATAGAAATAGTATCTTTTTCTTAGAAGGGTCTTTAGATTATTCGTGTAAAATTTGATTAAAAATCGTACAAAAAAGTTATTTTTGATATAACAACAGATCAGATCAGATAACAGATCAAATAGAAATAGTATCTTTTTCTTAGAAGGGTCTTTAGATTATTCGTGTAAAATTTGATTAAAAATCGTACAAAAAAGTTATTTTTGATATAACAACAGATCAGATCAGATAACAGATCAAATAGAAATAGTATCTTTTTCTTAGAAGGGTC
>KK351377.1:16193-28248 GCA_000671755.1 Glossina brevipalpis | reverse complement strand
CGACGATTTATTTGTACGCCTAGTAAAAGTTTTTTTTGACTGATATGGAGTCACAAATATTTCTTCAAGCTTTTATTGCCACCAAATGACCAAAGTTACGATATTACGTTTTATATCTGACAATTTCCACAAAAGCTTCTCTCAAACTGCGACGATTTATTTGTACGCCTAGTAAAAGTTTTTTTTGACTGATATGGAGTCACAAATATTTCTTCAAGCTTTTATTGCCACCAAATGACCAAAGTTACGATATTACGTTTTATATCTGACAATTTCCACAAAACTTAAGTCAAACGGTGGCGATTTATTTGTAATCCTAATAGAATTTTTTTGGTTGATATGGAGTCACTAATACTTTTTCAAGCTTTTGCGTTGCCACCAGATGACCAATTTTACGGTATTAGGTTTTATATCTGACAATTTTCATGAAAACGTACGTTAAACGGCGGCCATTTATTTGTAGTCCTAATAAAAGTTTTTTTTTTTAAACGATTTATTCGTGCTCCTAATAGAAGCTTTTTTTCTCGAAGATAAAGTGTAGTCCATAGACAAGAATAATTTAAAAATTATTTAAACAAATCACGTGTTTTTGCTGTAACCAGTTAACCATAACTTATTGAATTAAAGAGCGTAAATGTAAAATTCTGCGAAGTGTGGGGAAAGTCATGTGCAATATTTTAAGCAAAGTTGCACAAAATTTATTAAATAAATTTTTTCGTTCTTATATTCCACTCTATTCTGTTGTATATAGCTACTGTTTGCTCTTTCATTACTTGAAATATTCATATCAATGAATTACAGTTGATCTAAATTTTCGCCCTTTTCTTTGCTTTAATATTACTGTTACTTTAATTAAACAATTAATTACGATTTTATTAAATTATTAAAATATTTCTAAAGCTGGAAAAAAGAAGAAGAATATTTTCTTCTAAATTCTTTAATTTTTTTTCATTTCTTTTAAACTTAAATGAAGATACAAATATATCAATAACTAGTGAAAAAGGTTCCGGTGTTCCACTTTAATTGATCACAATCACTTAGTTACCTTTTTTTACAGAGACTTAATCTATTTTTTTCCTTGAATTGTAATTTTTCCAAAAAAAAATTTTAAAATATGCGAAGGATTTGATGAATTTAAGGAGGGAGATGCCAACGTTCGTTTTCAATGAAGAGCTGCCAATCAATCTGATTGATCTGATTGATTAACAAAACCGAAGAAATTAGTCATTCATTCAGTAGGTGAAGGTAAGAGTGTCAAAGCTTTCGAGAAAATAAAAAAAAAAAAATAAAAAATAAAAAAATCAATTTTCATCAAACGTCTACGAAAGTTTTAATTAATTTTAGAAGCATTTTTGCTAAATCATTCGGTTTGCTGCTCTCGTGAGATTACTGCACTTATACTTACTTACGTGGGAAATTTGTTTTTTACGTACTTGGAGGTTTTCGATTAAACACTTTTTATAAAGAGAGGCCGAGAAAAGTCGACGTTTTCTTTTGACTAACGAAGTACTTGAACGTAAATTTTGGATATCTTCAGCGAATTCAAGGACTTCTCACTACTATCAACAAACATTAAATGAAGGGAGCGGCGAGTGAAAATGGTACGGGTCTACTGCAAAAACGCGATTTGCGTTGTGATGTCGACACTAATTCACAATATCAACCAGTCCGTCAACCTAACGTTCGAAATCGTCCTCAACAGCCAATGCCCACTACAGATGAGTTAGATCGCAGGTTCGCTAAGGTTTTAGCCTCTATGGATTTACCACCCGACAAGGCTAAACTTCTAAAAAACTATGATGATGAGAAAAAATGGGGCATCATTTGTGATCAGGAAATGGTGCAAGCAAAAGATCCACCATCGCATTATCTAAATAAATTGCGCATTTACTTGGATCCAAAGGCTTCTCGTTGTCATAAGAAAAGAAAAATTGTAGGCGAGTCAAAGTCAACTCAAGTTTTGCGAAGCCTTGAAATTTCATTACGCACTAATCATATTGAGTGGGTTAAGGAGTTTCTTGATGAAACCAATCAGGGTCTTAATGCTTTGGTTGATTACTTAAGGTTTCGTTTAGAAATGATACAAATTGAAGAAGCTCTCATTGAATCAGACGAGCGTCTTGATTTAAATAATGTGAATATCGGAAGCACTATGAGAGGCTGTTCAGTAAATGCAGCTCATGGTGTTATTAAAAATTCAAGTCTTTTGAAATCGTCGCAATATCGGAGTTTCCATTCTTCACCTTCCAGGGGATTAAGAAATGGCTTTCTGCGACCATCATTGAACGATGTGCCTGATAGTCGTACTACCATTAAGAGATATTCCCGTCATATTGCCAAATTAAATATGGGACCATCAACAGATGACATACATGTCTGTATTATGTGTTTGCGTGCAATTATGAATAACAAATGTGGATTCAATATGGTCATACAGCATCGAGAAGCTATTAATTGTATAGTTCTTAGTTTAATACAAAAATCGTTGCGAACAAAAGCATTAGTTTTGGAACTATTAGGGGCTATTTGTCTTGTGAAAGGGGCACATGAAATCATTTTATATTCTTTTGACAATTTCAAAAGTGTGTGTCATGAAAAACATCGCTTTCAAACCCTTATCGAGGATTTTATGCATATAGAGGCTTTTAATATTGATTTCATGGTAGCCTGTATGCAATTCATGAATATTGTAGTGCATTCGGTTGAAGATATGAATTATCGCGTTCATTTGCAATACGAATTTACAGCTTTGGGATTAGATAAATATTTGGAAAAGTTACGACTGACAGAGTCCGAAGAGTTGAAAATGCAAATATCAGCTTATTTGGATAATACGTTTGATGTAGCAGCATTGATGGAAGATTCCGAAACGAAAAAAGCAACATTAGAAAGAGTACAAGAATTGGAAGACGAAGTGGAACGTGAGATTGATAGAAATTCAGAATTATTTTACAAACTAGCCGAAATGGAAACGGAGATAGCCAATTTAAAGGCCGAAAGAGAGGAATTTTTGACTACGAAATTAAAATGTGATGAAGAGGTGACCACTTTAAGACTAATTCTTAAACAAAATGAACAAGAGTTAAAAAGACGAGACTCTCTTTTGCAAAGCAAATGTCTTGAGTTACAGTCTTTAACAAAATCATTCCCAAAGTCTGTATCTAACGCGGAAGGTACACAGCTAAGTGAACTCAGTGCTAATCTTTTACCACAAAAGTGTCAATCACCACCATTACCACCTCCATCTCCTCCATTATCTTCTTCTCAAGTTGTTGGAACAGTAATACCACCTCCGCCTCCGCCTCCTCCGCCCCCGCCTCCTCCACCCCCTGCACCGCCGGCTCCTCCGCCAGCACCTCTGTCGGGCTGTCAGTATGGAATAATGAATAGAACTTCGCTTCTACCACCTCCACCAAGCGACGGTCATTCGATGCGTGCATTCTCCCAACACCAAATGAATCCTGTTCTATCTGCATTCGAACAACCTTCACCACCCGTCGCTGGTTTTATGCCTGCCCCAGACGGGGCAATGACAATTAAAAGAAAAGTTCGAACGACATACAAATTGCCAACACTGAATTGGATTGCCCTCAAGCCCAATCAGGTACGCGGGACAATATTCAATGAATTAGATGAGGAAAAAATTTATAAATACATAGACTTCAATGAATTTGAAGAACGTTTTAAAATAGGTATCGGTGGGCCATTGAGTAATGGAACAAGATCAGAAATTGACGGCCATTTACAATCGTATTCCAGTAAAACATTTAAAAAGCCAGACAAAGTTTCACTTTTGAAACATACGAGATTACGAAACATTGCAATATTTCGCCGCAAACTGGATATGCCTATTGATGAAGTGATTTCTGCTATACATAGTTTAGACTTGAAGAAATTATCTTTTGAAAATGTCGAACTGCTACAGAAAGTGATTCCTACGGATTTAGAAGTAAAAGCTTATAAAGAGTATATAATCGAACGTAAAGATCAAAATCTTCTGTCAGAGGAAGATAAGTTCATGTTGCAGCTTTCTAAAGTCGAAAGAATATCATCGAAACTTTCAATAATGAATTATATTGGAAATTTTTTTGATTGTTTACATCTCATTAGTCCACAAATACAATCCATTACTACTGCCTCAAACAGTTTAAAACGATCACGAAAATTTAAAGATGTCCTAGAAATTGTACTTGCGTTCGGCAATTATTTAAATAATAGTAAAGGAGGACCGGCGTACGGTTTTAAATTGCAATCCTTAGATACTCTTATCGACACAAAATCTGTGGATAAACGATTGTCTTTATTGCATTACATTGCCGTAACGATTCGCCAAAAATTTCCGGAGTTACTTAATTTTGAAACGGAACTTTTTTGCATGGATAAGGCAGCACAAGTTTCATTGGAGAATATTGTTAATGATGTCGATGATTTAGATAAAGGTATGGATTTGGTAAAAAAAGAGGCAGAATTACGAGTTAAGGGAACACAAATACATATATTACGAGATTTTTTAAATAATTCTGAAGACAAATTAAAAAAAATCAAAATTGAACTCAAAAATGCCCAAGATGCGTTTAAAGAGTGCGTCGAATATTTTGGAGAATCTTCTCGTAATGCGGTTGCCGCATCATTTTTCGCTCTTATAGTTCGTTTCACTAGAGCTTTTAAGTCTCATGATCAAGAAAATGAACAAAGACGCCGCTTGGAACAAGCAGCTGCTGCTGTCGCTGCATCTAAGAAAGAAAACGAACAATTGCAATTAAGTGATGAAGTGAATGAGAAAAAAAAATTTGATGCCGTCTTAAGCGAGTTATTATTGAGATTTAGTGCGGGAAAAGAAATTACAGGATAAAGTTTATAATAAAGCACTGGAAGGCATTTTATTGAGATTGAAGAGTGAAACTTTTTTTTTTTTGTGTATTTTGATTGTATAGGAAGGAGTCTCTACTATTATTATTATTATTATTATTATTATTAATATCCTTAATATTTATATCGTATTTCAATTTAAATTAAAATGTGAATCTTACAGAGTAAAGTGAAATTAGTATTTATCATATAATTCTTTCTTACGATGATAACACGTAGGAAAGATCGTAAAAATCGTAAGGTAAGGTATCAATATTTTGAGATAATTTCGTTATCTTTTCAATAACAAGAAAAGCACTACTACTGCGTATATATATATATATAAACGAAAGATTGACATCTGTGAAGGGGGGAAGGTATATGCTTGCGTTACAGTTATTTTCGTGAACTCCTTACAACTGTTAAAATGGCACACGTTGCACCAAACTTTCTCTCAGTAATAGTTTCATGCTGCATGTTTTTTATATAGAGTTTTTTTTTTCTTTTTCTTTTTCTTTTTGTTGTGTTGAGTATAAATTCAAATTTTGTTGAAAAATAAGATTTCATGGATAAACAAAACGACCATTTTTACAAATTTTGTATGTCATGAAAAAGTTATTTTTTATATCATGAAAATGTAATTTCTTTTTTTTTTTTTTTTTTTTTTTTTTTTTTGTACTTTAAACACATAAAGTCTTTTAAACTCTTATATAATTTATTTTCATTTTTACAAAATATTTTCTTAACTCTTATAGTGATAGTGAATAAAAAAATTCTTTCTATACATTTTCTACACGAAAAGTTTATTTTTATACCGAGCATCGAAAACTGATGGGAGAGAAGAGAAGACGAGAAAGTGTTGTGCTTTTATGTTTTTTTTTTTTTCTATTTTATTTTTATTTTTGTTTTTTAAGATATTTAATGTATTCTTTGATCAGCGTGGAACTCTAATACAAATAAGAAAACGCGTCATCGGTGTCATGCAGTTATATATTTTTGTCAAAAAGTCATCAAAAATTCATGAAAATAGTAATCGGTTATTACCTGAGTCACGGGTGGCATTTGCCAGATATTTTATTCCATATTTAAACGGAACAAGTCCACATTAAAAGGGCAATAACAATATCGAAATATCTATCATTCACTTGAAAAATACATTTTTTCATTGTAAAATGAAATATTGTGCAGATTTCTTAAGGCTCGTACATAATCGAATCGTACGTTCAACTGAAAATATTGGTAGCGTTAGTGAAAAAGTCAAAGAAGTTCTAAATTTAAACATTACTCGGTTCCTACTGCTATGGCCACATAATTAATTAATTAATTTCTTTGGCATGAAATCGGAATAGGGCGGGTCTCAACAATAATCCTCAACCGGGATAAGTTCTTTGAAGATTACTACCTGTCTTGCTTATGTTTGCAGACAAACGGAAGTATGTGCGATTTTCATCATCATTTTACTCATCATTTTCAAGACAATAATTTTTTTTTCACGAAAACTTACAAAACATTTTGTAAATGTTTCATAACTTACTGTAATCTCATTCCAAGACAACTTAATCTTTTCGAGAGTTTCAGTTGCATTTTTTCTCCAGATTAAAACAAAATAACATGCAATGCCTTAAATGTTGCCTGTTGACATGCCCATCTCTTTTGTACTTTGATATATACAGCGAACGACAGCTTGTAACCACCTGAAACTTTTTGCTGTACAAATATAAATGCTTAAGATATCTCATAACTGAAATTTCGAGAGAATTGAATGCAACAAGTAGCGACAAGATATCTAGATATATTTTCTAATAGAAAGCCAGAAAGTATATTCATGCAGACGTTTATGTCTGATATAAGATGCTGATGATGGCATTCTAAATTTGACTTAATATAAATTCTTCTTTTTCATTTTTTTTTTCTTTTCTTTTGAAATCTTTACCTTAATGAGCAGACCAATAAAAAGACAGATAAGTAGTGAATAGAAGATAGATATGAGTTAATTGACCTAGAATGTTACTCTTTTTTTTTTTTGAGAAAATTAAGCATCGCTGTAATACCGACATTTTCGTTAAAAATGTCGAGACGCGGTCCTGTTTACTTTCGTGGACTGTATTCTTATAAATCAATTGTTGGAATTTGATGAAAATTTAAAGTATATACCTCTAAGGTAAAGGAAATTTTCCAAAAGAAAAATAGTATTTCTATGCGAGAGCTGCTGCGCTCTATAATTTTCTTTTCAAATAGCCATTAAAGTGAATGAAACCATTATAAGCTACCGTTGAATGCCCTATAGTATTCCGCTTAACACAAATCTTTGCTCATTTTCTTGATAAAATAACGAACAATTTTTTTTGTTCTCATCTCAAGTCATACTTTTCATGAGATACCTTATATAAAAGTGTGATTAAAATGCGTACTAAATATGATAAATATTAGCCAAATTAATCTCTTTAACAAAGATTTTGTTATTTCCCACCCATTTTCGTCATCAAGTATTAAATATTAGACTTTTTTTGCCATATAGAGTGCTACTTATGGATTAATATTCCAAAAATAGATCTACTTGATCCAATTTTGTAACATTATTTTGAGCAAAATTTATTTTCTTTACGAAGGATCTTGTTATTTCCCATACATTTTTGTGATGAAGTACTTAATATTAGACCCTTTGTCATATAAAGGGATTCTTTTCAGGAGCACATTTATATGGATGAGTGCTTCAAAATACGCTTACTTAGTCCAATTTTGTAACATCAATTTTAACAAAATTAATCTCTTTACCAAAGATCTTGTCATTCTCCATACACTTTTCTCATTAAAGTAAATAATATTAGATCTTCTTGTCATATAAAGGGTTACTTTACAGAAGTACCCTTATATGGATAAGCGTTTAAAAATAGACCTACTTGGTCCAATTTTGCTGTAGTCAAAATTTTATGTCAAATTAATTTTACGAACCAATTTTCACCATAAAATATAAAAAATTAAATTATTTTACCATAAAAAAAACTTGCTTTTCGTGGGAACTCTTTTTGAAATGGTCCAATCAAAAGATTGGTTGATCCAATCCAAATTTTTCACATTAATTCAGTAAGTATCACAATACTATTAATAAAACATTTTTGTTGAGAAATTTTGAAAATTATAAATATTTTTTGTATAAAGAGTTCTTCAAATTAAATCGGTATTGGGCGGGTGTTCCCGAAAGTGATCGTCTCTTTCAATTCATATTCAATAGAGTTAGTTGTTAGGCCAAAGAATGTCAGTGTACCAAATTTGGTTAAAATTTTGAACAAATTCGCATTCTATAAGTCGAACATATCACTCAGACAGAAGGACAGACAAGCTTAAATCGATCCAAAAATTTTTTTTTTAATCAATCGTATATAAGAAAAGATAAATTTAATTTAAATCCTTCTGAATGCTACATATATTTTTGCATAAACTCAATTTATCTTGTACCATAACAAGTGGTGCAGGTTATAACAATTTTTAAGTAGGCCAACGAATGTGTACGTACGAACATTTGTAAAATATTCGTTTCGATGCATTGATTGGTTTTACGGAAACGAATTTAAGAAAATGACCAATATTTTCGGTCGTTCAAGCTATCGTTACTTTTTAATTGGATCTTTTTCAGCCGTACGTATATTTTATTTTTCTTACATGAGTGGTAAACTCTATTAAAAAAAAAAAACGACAAAGAAATGCGTTCAAAGACCTTTAAATTTAATGTAAAATATTAAATACATTTTTAATATAAATTTTTTATTTTTTATTTTTTTATTTTGTTTTTTTTTTTTTTTTTCTTTTTTTTGTAAAATTCTACTACTTTTATCAAAGCCCTCTACTTATAGTTTTTTTCAATACACATCACATAAGCAGCACACATAAAAAATCATTGCTGTGCAAGTATTTTTTGCGTTGTTGTTGTTTTTATTCCCTGTTACACATCAGTCTCTTTAACAAGCACTCAAAGGATTTGTGTACATTTTACTTGAACATGAGCTCATTTATGGTTATTTATGAACATTTTTTTTTTCTCTTTCTTTGCACAAAATTACACACAACGCGGCAACAGACCTAAAGCCTGACAATAGACGTAAGAGTATGAGGAGAGAAAAAAAAATATTACAACAAAAAAAAACTGTCATCATTTGCATTAATAAAGGAGATTTTTTCTCTTCTCTTTTTTTTTTTTTTTTTTTTATTTTTTTTTACTGATACATATTTTCATTCTTTATACAGCCTTTGTATGTTCGCATCGCAAAATGATTTTTAAGACTTACGGTATTAGAAAAAAGTAAAAAGTAAAAAGTAAAAAGAAAAAAAAAGAAAAGTAAAACAGAGAGCCAAAGACAGGAAAAAAAGAAGACGCTGCAGTTAAAACAATTAAATAAGTAAGTAGAGACCGAGAAGAATCTAATGTCACACATAATAGCATCAAGTGACTCTTTTAATTAACCTCGACCTAAATGACATTAGCTCTATATATACTTTTACATCCGGTACATGCATATGCTTTTATTCAGGCTATTAACGTTTTAAACTCAATTAACGTTAAGCGTGCAATAAAGAAAAAAAAAAAAAAAAAAGAAGGGGAAATGTAAACAAATTTAATTCCAAAGAGCTTATAAGAATTCATTTTTAAAACTTATGAGTAGGACGAGGCAATGATTTTGATAATATTTTAAATGCTATAAAAAATAATACGCTAAGAGGATATTAAATGGAATTTCCTGTTTGTGAAAGTAATTGTGAACCATTTTATTTAAAAATCCTTTGGATGAGTTGTAATATTTTTACTGTTGAATGTAGAGATCTTTCATCAAATTTCGCTGCGTAGTTGTTCATGAAATTTTAAGTTGTTGTTTCTGGGTTTTCGGCGATATTCCCGTTTATAGCAGCAATTTTTCCAAGAGATCGACCAGCACGTCAAGGCAAACCAGGTGACCCAGTTTCTTCGAATTTTTTGACTACTCTTCGAATCGTTGACACAGTAGATACACTTTCTCGACCGAAAATTGAGCGAAGTTTGCGAGCAGTCTCAGCATAACTTCCCCCATTTTTGTAATGGGTTTTCACAATTATAACGCGTTCTTCTTTTGGGTAGCGCTCCATTCTCATTAAACGGAGCAACCATAAGTGACAGCTGTCAAATTTCAGAGTTGCCATTTGCATGAAAAAAGGTGATCCAAAATGACACAATAGTGTACTTTTATTAGGACGACAACCTTTATTCTCTCGTAACTTTTTTATGCCCTATACGAAAGCAGCAAGCAACCTTTATGGTGTAGAGTTACATGATGTTTAGGCAGAGGCAGAGAGGTATACTAAACCCTGAAAGACTTCAAATGCCCCACATAGGAGTAACAACCGACTATTGTGACATACGCAGATGTATACAAAACTCGGAAGTACTTCAAAAGTCCTACATAGGAGCAGCAGGCGACTCTCAGATGCATATTGCAAAGAAATTGGATCGGAACTTTTTTTTACTCCCCCTTCAAAAGCCCTATTCTGAACAAGTGGTAGTGTGAAGAAATTTTTCATTCCGGTTAAAATTGAAATTTTGACATATTAAACGAATAAGAAAAACTTAAATAAATTTGGGGGACCATTTTTTCAAAACCACCCTCCATATTTTTACAAAAAAGTAAATCATGGATATTAAAGAAATTTTAAAATTTTCGTATTTGACGATTAATATTTGCTTAAGATTGTTTTGGAGTAAATAGGCCCATTTATCGAATCCGTAGCTATATAAAGATTCTTCTGAAAAGTAACGCTTTATACGATATGTTATGTAAAACTTGTTGGACTTCAACCTTTTAACATGTTTAAAATAGTAAAAATTTTAAAAATCGTTTAGAGTGGGTCCGCCTTTTTGGAACAATTTCGAAATAAGGACTGTCATTATAAGTCAGCAATGACCTTGTACGTGTATACATACTTTGATGATCTGGGAATAGAAAGTTGGGAAAATGAAATAGATATAGGGCCCGCGGCACTGGAAAATCCGATCGGTTAATATGATACCATTATGCCGATATAGTTGCAGCCAAACGTCAATTGTTATCAAATTCATAAGTAGGATGAATATAGAATGGATCAGAGCAGAGTCAATTCCCATTCGATCCAATATGCGTTCCACGTGAGTACTTTTCTTTAGGTGTAATGGTTTGGGTCCGATAGGTAGGAAATGGAATCTGCCCCATCAATCCCGCATAAAGATAGTCTTTCATAACTCACGCTACCCTCCGAAAGCGTCTCCCTCCCTGTCCTTTCACTGGACAGCTGGAAAAAGTTATTTTTCGATATGAAGGTAAAAGAATAAAAATGAAGAAAAAATTATGATCAAACTAAATTCAAACCCCTTAAATTATATAAAAATTATACGAATAATTCAAAATCATTTAAAATATCAAATATTTTGTTGATTTCCTCCAAATTTAATGGGGAGTATATTTTAGAATATTGTACATACTATCTGTATTGTTAAAAATATATGATGATAACTGGAATGAGAACAGATCGTGTTCATTGTTAAAACGCCAACAACTTCCAAGCATATTTATCAGCACTTTTTCAATGTTCACTTTTTGGAAAGTTTTTATAAAAATTTTTTCAAAAGAATTCTTGATAATTTCGTAATTTCTTTGTAACATCTAAAATATAGTTTCGTTAAGTTATATATATCTCTTAATGCTATGACTTAATACTTAACTAGAATAGAGAGTCGAGAATTGAGAAAAAAATGTCGTTGTTTGGTAATTCTTTTTAATTAAAAATTTATGTTTAAAAAGTAGTGAAATTGTTGATGAGTTACGTTATACAGCGGAATCTAGTAAATGTAATACTGTATCCAAAATTACAAACAGCGTTTGTTTGGCAAATTAATTCCGTTTCAGTGCATTGTGAAAGCAACGCTATTGCTTATTGTTTACTGCTGCATTCGTAGCGTTATTGTCATTTGCCCTTACACTTGGCTAAATATTTAATGAAAAGTGGTGTAACTTACGAAATTACTAAAGTTAATTATTATGCAGATAGTTTCTGTTTTTTCCTACTCAAGTTAAAAGACAAAGAAAAGGCTGGCCCTCCGTAATGGACTATAAAATGTTCAGTAAATACTTAAAAAGTTAACGGAATTCATAGCAAATTGCAATAATACTTACTTTGTTTTTTGTTTTTTTTTTTTTTTTTTTTTTTT
>KK351376.1:114243-130852 GCA_000671755.1 Glossina brevipalpis | reverse complement strand
AATTTATTTTAATTTTCAAAATTTAGATCTAATTTAATTTAATTTAATTTTTATATCAAATTACGATTAAGAACAATTTTTTATCATGGAATATTAAAGATTAGACTCTTAACTTTTAGATTAGACTAAGATTTACTTTTATCAAAAATCTTTATATATATTAGAACCTAAAATATAGACCTACGTTGTTCAGACTTGTTGCAATTAATTTTTATGTCAAATTGCTTTTAGGAACTGAAGTTTATCACAATATATATGTATATATATGAAAAATTAGATCGTTTTACCTTATAAAGGCTTACTACTTCTCGTAAGAAACGTTACATAGGAGATGATTCAAAAATTGGTCCCATCCGATTCAAATTTTTCACATTTATTTTGTATACCAAAATACTAGTTTCTATCGAAATTTTTTGAAAAATATTAAGGATTGGTATTTTAATCACGTAAAGAATCTTTTCAAATGGGACGTTATATGGCGAGTGTTCGTAAAAATAGTGCGACCAAACCCATTTTCAATAGACTTCCTCGTTGGTCCAAATTATTATTATTATTATAGGTCAACTACAAATGCATGCGTAGACAAGACACGGACAGACAGATAGACAGAGAGCCTTAAAGAGTCTTTTCAAATGGGACGTTATATGAGGAGTGGTCGTAAAAATAATGCGATCAAACCCATTTTCAGTGCGCTTCCTCGTTGGTCCAAATTATTATTATTATTATTACAAGTCGACCACAAATGCATGGGCAAACATCACACGGACCGACAGATAGACAGAGAGCCTTAAATAGGTTCAAAAGTAAAATGCACCCGTACAAACTTATAATATCCTACGAGACAAATGGTTTAGGGTATAAACCAGAAGGTTAAGAACTTTTTATTTGATCTTTAAAAACTTTTAATGACAGGTCAAGTTAAAATTAAAACAGATTCTCTTAAGGTCCTCTGATGTTCTTTTATGTAGTTCTTTCATCTAGTCATTCTTCATTTTGTGGACTATATTAACAGGCTTCACAATTTCTTTCCGGAATGGCCCGATTAAGCTTTCCGCTAAAAGCAGTTTGTTAGGTTTTAATTATTTCATTCATATTTTAAGAGATGAAAATGACTGAAGACTAAATATCATTTCTCTTACATTAGAAATCGCGATTATTTCGGAAGCATAAAATGCTTAGCAAGGTTTAGTAAACTTCGAAACTTTTAGTCAATCAGCGTGGAGTTTATGTCCGACCTTGTTAAGCGTTAAGGTGGTAGTTATACATTTCTTATTGATATCAAACAGCCTAATAAAATAGAGTGTTTTGAGTCTTATGTGTTCTATTTGCTCAAATTTTTTTTTGTATAATAATGGTATCGCTTCTTCTAAATTGCTTTGATTGATTATGACTTCAACATAAATGAAATAAGCTCACTATTATTACTACCATTGTATAAGACAGTTTTTCTACACACCAAGCCCAAGGCGAATAATCTGAAAACCCCATTGGAGAACTAAGTAAAAGACGACAATCTCATTGACAATTGATTGTCTTACGAATCATTCCATTCCGGCGTTACTTACCTCCAAAATTGTCTTAGCGTCATTAACTCTTCACTTCTTCTACTCTCATCACTTTTTCCCTAAAGGCTTGCCAAACACACACCTTTAATATTCAATCTATAAATAGGTGGTTATAAAGATTATAAACAAATTTAGTATAAATTGATGTTAGCATTTAAGCGAACTCTGCATAAATCCATTAAGTAAATTTAGAAGCCACCGTCAAACTAGAGAAAAGATCAACCGGATAAAAAAGCTTATGCCAATTTACGATATCTACTAAACTACAAATGATTGATTGCAAACCGTTGCCGTTTCGATTGCAGACAAACGTATGCAACATATTAATAAATCACATTTCATGACTTCTTTTAGTCAGTTTGTTGTAAAAACTGGATTAATATTAAGCTAAATGTATGTAAAATACATGCATATATATGTACATAGTTAGACATAACTTTATATTAATCAACGAAAGGCTAAGATATATTTACTGCATCATTCTATTCGTAATATATAATATAATGATATATATGAGCTGTTCATAAGGCCAAAGCGCTTAAGTTGAGAAAAAAAAAGACTAAAAATGTGTTCAAACAAAGTATCTTTAAATCTTTTTTTTTTATAATAGAACCTTTAAAATGCATAAATAAAAATTTACCTTTCAAAACAACAAAAAATTTAAAATTTAATAGTTTCGAACAAAGCCTTAAAGGAACCGTTAGTAATATTATATTTTTTATATTAACGGGACCGAGCGATCGAGTATAGAAAAAAGAATGTCTTGACAAGATTTTTGATTTTTTTTTTTTTGGGAAAATTGTAAAGAATATTATATTCAAAGTATTGTGCTCATCCCTAACTAAATATTTTTCCTATCTCTTTCACACAATAGGAATTTCGTGGCGACAGGTTAACTAAAACTCATTGTTTGGGAGCTTCGTCGGAAGCGTTGACAGATGACAAATATCGATCATCGGATGCAACAACTTTTAAGTTGAACAGGGATAAGAATTGAAAAATATTTCACTTTAGTGCTGTCAACGGGGTCTTCAACGGGTTTTGTAATATGAAACCAAGCCTCGCCTATAATAACTTTTCACAAAGAGCAACTGTTTTTTTTTTTAATGACGATTTCAATTACGTTAGTTCTTATTAAGTAGTGATAGGTGCAACGGGAGCACGGTTCATAGATTCAAAAGGAGCAGTCTAAAGACACTGAGGGGCAAAACGAGCTGGCGACAGGACAACTAAGCCAAGTAACCACATATGCACTCATTGTTTGAGTGCATCATCGGAAGCGTTGACAGATGACAACAGGGATAAAAATGTAAAAATATTTCACTTTAGTACTGTCAACGGGGTCTTGAACAGATTTTGTAATATGAGATCGAGTCTCGCCCCGCGTAGATGTAGCTGACCATCGTTATCTAGAGTTCAAAAACATCAAATCTTAACTTAGAATGGATTGTAATCTTTTTTCTAGTAGTCTTAAGGCATATGTATACTCCATATGTAAGTATGCTACGTATCTAGAGTTCCGCAGTTACAAGTTCATCGATATTAGTATGACTAGAACATGTAGGGATACGCGACATTCGAAGTAGTGACAGATGTCTCCGAATGTATACATAACGCCCATCAGTGATAAAGCACTTCTTTCTTCTTTCTAGCTACAGCCGGCTGTGAGAGCAATATCATTTTGGTTTAATGCGATCTGGTAATCTGGTAATCAGGTGAGGGGTCGGCAGGTAAAGTTCTAATGAGAAACTAGTTTACGAAACTTACCGACAGGGACCGGTTCTCCTAAGACCGGTTGATTGGTTTACATGTTTTGTTTTTTTTTTTGCTTATTGATTAGAAAAAGTACTTCATCAAAAATTGATATGAGGTGTAAGCAAATTTTTTATTTGACCTTATAGGTGGGGTAAAAATAGTTACAATGAATTTTGGTATAATTTAAGTAAGATACATAATATAAGAAGATTTATCACATCGACCTAATATATTGAATAAAGACGTTACTTGTTATTCGTGTCCATGAAAAAAAGTCCCGTTTTCTTACTTTATTATATCGGGGAAAAGAGTTTAGCCTCCTTACCGCAGGACACCTGTACACCTTTTCGAACTAAGACTTACAACATCTTTCCTCGTAGGGCAAAAAACTGTGCTTTACAGTATAACAGGCTTTAACGATTTCCTTGACCTGCACTAACATTTCATTCATTCTTGATCACTTGTCATAATTTGACAGCTCTTCTCTTTCTTAATGAAAAAGCAAAAAGTGAAAGTTTCCCCAATCGATGGCTTTATCTTCCTAAAAGCATTTCGGCAAAGATCCTTATACAGAAAAGGAGGAGTAACAGTTTGTAACATTGCTTACAGCTTACAAAGTTATGTTATCTCTTTAAAAAAAGCGGTAAGGACTTATTTATATATTTCCCTTTTATTAATAGTTTTTATCATTTCATGTAGACACACCTGTTTACTACAATGCTGTCTACGTTATAATTTTAGATGCTTTCGTTTGACCGCTTTTCATCGCGATACTGCTCTAAAAGCAAGCAAATAAAGCAAAAAGTGCAACACTTCCAGATGTGATGTTTTTTACTTTTTTGAAGAAAACCACTACTTTGTATACACTTCAGCGATATAGTTGTGTGAAGCTTAAAGATGGCAATCTCACCTAAACACACCGATATTTAATATATGCTAAGAGACATAGCAATACGATCTCTTCGAAAAATCCGGTAAGGATTTGTTTATATACCAGTAACAAAGCTTAAGATAATACAAACGTTCAATGCAAACCGGGTCTTGATCGCGTAACTAATCCTCTCAATCAATCCTTTAATTGAATACTACATTGTTGTAATTTTATTTATTTGATTGAGATGAGAATTCGCCAGGAGACCAATACAGGGTCGTTAATACTTGCGTGATAAGAAATGAATAACAATTATTGTGTATATTATATGAGTCTATATGAAGTTATTTTATTTATTGGATTCACCTACCAATACATACATACTTCATTAAGTACATATATGTTGATCTCTTCTTTCTTTTTTTGTGTGTTTATTTGTTTGTTTGTTTTTTTTTTTTTTTGTTCTGCATAAACTCAGTTAAAGATATACTCTCTGTATGTGTATTATGAATGGTTTGGTTATGTAAGATTGCATTGCACGCTGCGTGTTTTGTTTTGTGTGTGTGTATTTGTATATATATTTTCTTATGTTTAGTTAAAATTCAGCTAAAATATTACAACTACGTATTTATGTATTAACGACAGTTAATATAAATTTAAAAACGTTTAATGCCCCCTTCATGGGCCGTTTCATTATCATTTTGTATAAGTTTTTTATAAGTTTTTGCATATTAATGCCTGTGTGAGTGATTGAGTGTGTGTTCCTGTGTGTGTGTGTGTGTGTTTGTGTGTGTGTGTTTGGCTAGTTGTGCAAGCATATATGTGAATGTGCGAATGGATGTGTTCAAACAGAATTATCTTGAATTAAAATGTTTTTTTTTTTTTAGCGCTTTCACATCTACCTCAGCGCTGGAGATAAGGCATTATTTTAGTGTTTTATTACATTCATATACTATCACTTGAGAGAGGGTACACTATTTTTTCCATAAAATTTTTATATAAATTTTTGTATGCATATAACATTTAGACATTATAACTTTTATCTTAATTATAAACAGGCTAACTAACATTTTTTAAAAGTCTTACAAAACCATAGACTTTGCAAAGAGAAAGAAACAAATGAATAGAGAGAGAGAGAAATACGTAAGAGACTCTTAATACGGTTTATACATGAATCGAATATTTGATAGTCTATTGGCAATATAATGGATCTTAAAAGATATTCTTTATACTTTTAAAGCTCTACTTGAACAATCATTACCTAAAACTATTAAAATTTCTTAACAAAAGTCATGAAGAGTTTAAGTAAAGCATTGACGACATCAAACATATTTTTGTATACAGCACTTGGCACACGTAGCGTTGTTGTCCTTGCCTTCGCTTCAATAGATGTCCTGGGTCAGTTTTGTCTCTTGAATTACTTTTAAAAAATTTCGTTATCCTCTAAAAAAGCAAACAAGAAAGTATTCCCCATTGCAAGCGTCACTCACTCTACTTCACTCCCCATTCCATTACTGGTTCGGACTTCAACTTCACACGATTTGTTGCTAGGGTTATTCCTTAGATTATGCCGCTAGGAAATTTATTTCATTCGAAATTATTTAAATAGAAAAGCAAAAATTAAAATCGAACCATTTTTCCACGTACCATCGACCGACTGTTTAATACTGAATTCTACATGCTATCTATCATATTTTAAGTGGGCATCTGGCCGTGAAAGCTTAACACTACGGTGCCTGAAGGCACACGATGTGAAACATCATCGTCCCTAGAAGCGCTTATCCTCTTAGTACCAGGTATAAACATGTTATAAAGGCATGTTTCCTCGCAAAGCGAGACCGGTTATAACACAACTCCAGTTTCAAGCAAGCAGATCTACTCTTCCAGTTATATTTGAGCCAACCAAGGAAAACAAGGTCCCGCAGGTCCGTTCCGAAAAGTCAGGCTGAAGCAGGGAGTTCCTCGAGGACCTCGTGACACACGTGGTGCCAGAAAGAAAAGCCTCTACCGAGAGGTGCAATCAGAATCGTTATAAATTGCATATGTTCTTGATCAGTTTAGAATTTAGAAAACATCAAATATAGTTTGCTGTCCGTCTTTTTTCGCTGAAATTCTCTTGCTTGCAAAAGACAAAATAAAAAGCTGTGTCTAATTTAGAACGCCAATATGTGAAAATTGTCACAATCTGTTTAAATAAATACGCCTATAATAGCCGGAGAAATTTATAATTTACATAATCAATCTCTTATGAAGGTGTAGTGTTTAAATGATGAAGATCATTCGTTTGACACGCCCGTATAATTCGCAATTATTCGAACTATGGAACTAAGGGGAAACTAAAATTCATTTTAAGACAAGTATAATTTTTATAATCACGGAATTATATTATCCAATTATGCGCAAGAGATATGTATTCCGTATATCGTATATCCAATACATGAGGCGCGTCTGCCTGGAGAAACGCAGACTTTTCCCAAGGGAGCTGTAAATTGTTTTAGAAAAGATTCTATTATGATATTGAAAAAGGGGCCTAACGTTATTATTTTTTCAAAACCCCAAAAGCTAAAGAGGCGCTGTAAAAAAAACTGTGGAAGGGAGATTAAAAAAAAGAGCCTCTAGATTAAAGTAAAATTTTGTCATACCTAATTTATGATAATTGGCTCATCGGTCAGTTCTTTCTTGCAGACTAACTCGAACAACGGAGTTTCTAAAAATCAAAAATTATTAAATGCTTCTATTTGTAGATTAAGAGGCATAATCGGTGTCGATCTAAAAGTTGACTTATGTGTGCCTTTGTCAACTTCGTTTAAAAATGTTATCAATAAATAATCCCTATCAGCCACCATAACATGCCATCATAGGGGCAACTGCTATTTATAGCCGACAACACTTTTGGTACAAGTTTATACGCGGATTCATGTAACCCCAGAAGAATTGAAGATTTTTATTATATTGTTTGATTGAAAGTTATATTCCGAATCGATTTAAACTTGATTGTCCAGTTATTTGTCTGATATTTGTTCATTGAATCGTGTATTCAATCTGCAGGTCACAGTTCTTGAGCTAAATTTGTAGTTGAAAATTTTTTTCAATTAAACCTTTTTTGTAAACTTTTTATATGAAAAAAATTTCAATTTTTAGTACTTCTCGACAAAAATTGTTATTGATATTTTGATATGAATATGAAAAACTTGAATCGAATGGGACCATCATTTAACCCACCTAGTGCCCGCTCTAACAAAAGTAAAACTTTATATGGGAAAAATATTGAATTTTTAATATTTCATGATCAAGATTAATCTGCAACAGTAATTTGACATAAAAATCAATTGCATTAAATTTGGGCCACATCGGCCCGAATTGGATCCGACCACATATAAGTGATGTAGACTACTATTTAGTGATCAGACTTGCCCCCTATAAAGTTTTTAATTGTTTGTTTTATATATTTGATAGGCATGAAGCGTGACAAGGGCCGCTTCGCACCTGCACGAGTAATATAAATTTGAAATTGGACGCAATCTATGAAGAAAGCCCAAAAGTTAAAAATATTTTTATCGATAATTTTAAAATAATGCGAAATATTAGTATTAAACTTAGAAGAAGCTCGAAGCAGAGGCCAGTAAAATTTTATATAAAAATAATTTTAAGGACATGCTCAGTGCAACGTATGATAATAATATCTAGATTAGGGCTAACTTTCACGAAAAAATCTTATTTTTTATTTATTTTCAGTAGAAATTTTCCTACAAATTTTGCGAACAAATTAAATGAAACATTTATATTTCCCCACAGTTAAAATTTAAGCATTCTTAAACGACATTTGTAACTGGAAACGAAATAGGATTAATCAGAATTTAGATTCTTCTGGGATCATTTTTCAATTCGACGCCTAGTAAATATTTAAGCGAAATTTCAATATGTAAGCGGCGAGTTCAAGCCACCAAGCTATATACTCTGTTGTTGCTCTGATACAACCACTTATAACCTTCAAATAAGTCTTGCTTTATGGCTCGGAAAACCTCTTTTACTCTGATATTAGAAGCATCAAGGAATTTATAAAGAAATCTAATTGAATAGTATGACTCGTCCTATTCATTCACTCCTGATTTTTTCAACAAAGGGCACCACTTGCAAATGGTCTCTTAGAAGATCTTCGGTGAGTTGAATTGCGGCCTTTTTCTAAGTCAGTCGATATTAAGGGCTAGTGACAAATAAATTAGGGGCCTATCTTCAAAGATTTCATAAGAATTTCTTTGATTTTTTTTTCGAAATTTATATTTTGATGTGCTAAATGAATGCAGAAAATTTAGATGGTAGGGTATCATTTTTTTAAAAGTCATCACATATAAGTGTTCTTAGAAAAAATAAGGGCTTACATAGCCACAAGATTTAATTTATGGTATCTTATGATAAAAGTTGTTTCAAAACAAAATTTTAATAAAAACGATATAAATTTCAGACTCCGTCCTTCCTTCCATATAAGAAACGTCATGAAAATTAGAAGTTTAGCTGGTAAGAAAAAGTCTCATTCTTGATAGTTTATGAGGAAAATAGGCAAAAAGAGTAAAGTATGACACAAACAAACTAAAGTCGTGTAATGTAATTAATAGTCGATTAATAGCTCGATTACAAAATTTCCAACATAGTTTTACTGTTTGCTGACATTCTAAAAATCGAGAAAGATTACAAGTATATATATATAAATAGACGAATATAAACTAAATTATCTTCTTAATATATGTTCTTATGATTTGACAAAATTTAAATATAAATATTTGAAAAAGGTTTGCTTAATTAAGATTCATGGTAACAGTAGGTAGAGACAATAATTGTAAGAAAGCTTTATAACAGTAACCTTTTATTTAAATAATTATTTTGCTTTCATTATGCTTTTTTTATGTAATACTATGCATACAATTATGTATACAGATACAATATTTCTTGTTCCAAAATTTTTTTTTTCATAATTTTATAATAGTTCATTTTTATAAATTGTTCTACATTCTTTCTCTCTTTAATTTAAACACAAAATGTAAAATAATTCAGATATTTATTATTTTCACAGCACATTTTTCATTGACAATTGTTTTATCTCAATTAAATTTTTCACTTTTTGCTATTATTTAATAATTTATTTATTTTTTTATTTCTTCCCTTCTGAATGTAACGAATATACCCACAACACACACGCGATGTCAAAGTAAAACTACTAAAAATCATTACATATTTTTTGTACAATAGTGTATCTGTAGTTTTGCAAAATGCATTTAATTGAATTCTTATACAGATTTTTTTTTTCATCTTCAAAATTCAAACTTAAAATTAAAATCTAATCTCTCTTATACATATATATTTTTTTATAAATTATAATCACATACACATATACACATCGTCGTCTTTCATCACCGTATACAACAACAACAGCATTGTATGCTTTCATCTCATTTTTCTTTTTCTAAAAAATAATCAAGTTTCATCTATAATCCCTCTTCGTAAAAGAAATCGGAATCAAGAATTATACTTGAAAGGTCTTTAATATATTAAGTAAAATAAACGAATGCACATAAATCTACTGTGAGAATGATTTAATAATAGCCTGAAATAAATGATTAATGATTTCTCATTTAGTTTATTTACCATATAAAAAATGGACGTATCTATTTGGGACTTTTTGGACATTGGATTTTATTATCCAAAACTTCTAAAAAAAAAAAAAAAATAAACAAATTGATGTACACACACACACAATGATCTTTATCATTGTAAATATTGCCACCAAACATTGGACTATTGTCTGAAAGTGTAACTTTCAATTTTTTCTATGGCCGGCTAAACGATTATGATTTCGAAATAAGCAAGTCTATAATATTGAAAACTTCCGGACGTAATAAGGTCTAAGGACCGTTAGGCTATTTAGTCATATTTCAAATTTCATAAAATTATTTGCAAATAATTTTTCATTCCTTTTTTTCTTTTTAAATGGTATATATAGATCTCATATCAAAGACATTAATCTATAGGCAGCTCGAAGATATAATAGTACATTGAAGACATTTCTTAAATACTAGATAATTTTTAATGGTTTTTTTTGAATACTTGCTTAATGAGAAAAGTCTAATATCGGAAATTTGGTCTGCTCACAGTTTCACCCGTTTCATAGTAAGTTTAATCTACAAGCAGTTAAAAAAGTTTTAATCAGAAGATATAAAATTGAAGGCAGTTCCCGAAAAACGTTTCTTTTAAATATTCAATTATTGCTATTGATTATTTGTTTGGCAAAACAAAGTCTTATAGAAGATACACTTAGTTGATCGCCTGTTGGTTTCCGTCCTTTACAAAAAAAAAAAAAGCAGATTTACTGCTAAAATTAATGACTTTTAACGCTTTCACTCGTCGTTGAGTTTTGCTTACATTAAAAATAATTAAAACTCAAACAAATGTCTTTCTAAAGTAAATTTGCAACTAATCTTTCATTTCCATTCTTCCGACTTCTGATTGTTTATATTCTCATTTCATTGTAGAATTATTTCACAAATTTTTTCAAAACTTTTAAAATATTAAAAAGGAGATAAAAGTGAACAAAAACAAAAGAAAGTAAAGATAAAAATTAAGAACATTTTAAGAGAAATGCTTTCTAAAATTTATTTCCTCTTGATTGATTATATTTTCAACTTAATTCATCATTTCAATATTGATTGTTTTGAAAATTTTGTAGGTTAACTTTAAGGCAAATATACACATAGAAGGGTTTCATAATTTCCTATACTACTCTTATTAATTACCTACGTTTTTAGCTTAGCCCATGATTTCGACTTAGATCATAAGTTTCACTTCATAGAAATTGTAGAGAAAACGTTCGAAAATCAAATGGAAGTTCTCTTAAGACAAACGATTGCTAGATTGATTGGTTGATTCACTGTCTTAATTTTTACTGTTGTTACACGATTTCCTTAACAGTTATTTTAAAGATCTACAAGTTTTTTGAAAAGCATCCGTGATTGAAAAGTAATCAAAATTTAAGTCGAGCAAATGTTCGAAAAAGTAATTGAAGAATAAATTTTCGAGTTTTTTGAAATTTGAAATTTATATATATGTGAATTAAAATGAATTCAGTATTGAAAAGTACCTGCTGATGTATCTGTCTATATGCTTAAGTACGAAAAAGTTTGAAATTGTTTTAAACATAATTTCGAAACGCTTTAGTGTTTCATGTTTATATGCATGCATATGAGCTTAATTTTAAAATATATGGAAAAATAATGTCTGCATTGTATGCAGTAAATTTTCTCCCGTTCTTTCTTTCTGTTTTATTATTTTATTATTAGAATTTTTTATTGCTTTTTTTCTTTATAGCTTAACGATTTTTTCATTTTCTTCGTTGTTACCATCATCACCATCATCATCATCACAATTGTTGATGCCATCGCAGCCAATGTTATCGATAAGACCACTACGATCGTCATCGATCTGTATTTTCTGATGCGACGAATTACGTGAATGCTTCTTAAGATTGGCTGAATAATTGCTAACGGCGCTATTATTACTGGAAGTTGATGCCACTTGTACTAGATGTTCATTATTACATCCTGATATAGGTGAGTTTGAGATATGATTGAGTTCTTTGGAATTGGTGCGTCGGTGCCGCAAAATGCTTAAGGTGCTTTCCGGTGTTACAGTTGTTATAACAGGGAGCGTGGCTGTGGCCGTGACAGCTATTGCATTATTACTACCTGCTGCTGTGCTAAGAGAAACCTTCGTGTTTAAGTCTTTTGAATTGTTGCGTGAATGGCCTCGTGACGTGACCTCAGTTGTTTCATTGGAGTTTTTCTGTTTGCCTTCCACTACATTTTTGAGCAAATTGACATTTTTCTTATTATGACCACGTAGGAACTCAGGATCAAAACGTATATTATTAGGCATATAAATCTGATCATAAGAATGATTGCGTGAATGCTTTCGTACAAAATGACCGCAACCCGTAGTAAGTTCATCTTCGTCCTCCTCGTCCGCTTGAGGTTTTAATTGATTTTGAATATAACGTATACTTAAAGCTGGATCATCCCGTGATATCGAATTACTTTGAGCCAATAATTTTGTACGGAATTCAGCATTAAGATCGCTTGAATTATTACGTGAATGCATATGCATTTTCTTAAGATTACGAAATTTCGATGATTCTACAACATCCATATTAGCCACATTAGTGTTATGATCTTTAGCGAAGCTGCGTATCATTTTCACGTCACACGATGCACTGCGGAAATGTTTTCTTGATTTTGTTTGTACGGTTGAGGACGGTGTTACCACTATGGTATTATTGCATTTGTCATAACTAAAAAAATTCGAAATTATTTCAGTTAATTCGCTTTTCATCTTAGAATATATTCAATGATTACTAACCCGTATTCCAATTGTATTGTACGCGAATCATTTCGTGAATGACGGAATGTTTCTTCTTTAAGTGTCAAGTCATCCTCATTTTCATAATTAAGACTCGTCTCTGGACCGAACATTTTTTCGTCAAATACTTTAGTATATATATATATATATAGCGAACAAGAAAAAGAAAATTATTTAAAATGATTTTTTATTTAATAAACACTTACGTTTATCCAAACTTATAATGGATCCAATTACCGGATCTTGGCTATTTAGAGGTTTCATTTTATCCAAATGTCTACGTCTACGCACCAACCACCAATCAACTATAAATATCCCTAATGCAACAATTTTGACTGAAGCGCAAAGACCTACATACCTATGGAAAAGGAAAAATGAAATCATGTGTTGGTTTAGTTGAAAAGTATCTTAAATTGGAACAATCCTTAATAATATTTATTATAGTTTCTTTGTGTCCCATTTTTTTACTTACTTGTATCTGAATTTTTCTATATCATATATCAAACAACGTCCACCTTTCTCACCGCAAGTAGACTTCCATAGCAAACATGTAGAATCGATTAGATTACCGAATAAAATCGGTGCTGGTATATAGCCGAATAATCGAAATATCACGAATTGCATGCCTAACGCAAAGGAACGTTCTTCTTCAGAAACAGAACGCAAAACAATCATGAGTAAAGGCATTTGTGTGGCTGCCACTATGAAGGTCATAAAAAATAATAATATAAGAAATGGATAAATTGTACGACAAGGTGTGGTGCAGGGACCGGCAGTGGCGACAGGAACAACAGTGACTTCATCGAAATGTTCGTTAACATTTAAGGCTTGTGCTTGGCTACCACCAGTACCACTAAATATGCTACCGGACGTATTTGCATGAACACCTGAAAGGAAAATCGATAAAAAAAAAGGAAATCTTTGTTATCATTTACATACATATATATAATTAATTGTGTAAAAGAAAAAATTTTAGCCGATGTTCGCTTTTCATGATACGTTAAACATAACCTATAAACATTGTAATGACTATTGTCGTCTTCCTTATAGGAACGTATTTAAAAATAAAAATTTTCTTTCATTTTTTTACAAAAATTTGTTTAGAAGAAAAGGTTTAGCAGAGATGTATTATATTTATGTAAAGTCTGAAAGTAACAGAAAAGTAAATAAAGGCCCTAACGTGAAAAAGCTCCACCTCAGATACTATGCTTTTTTACTTAATTGTTGTGCCCACATACTTTATACTTACATGCACAATTGGTGTAATTCGAACTTGAAGAGAATGCTGTGCATCCAGCATGACATGGACTAAAATAGGTTAAACCATTATTACCGCATACAGGTTCCACATCACTGGTTAAGCATTCGCATCCGAAATTACATGCCGCCGTTAAATTAACTTGAAATGGTTCTATTGAAGTGTGTTTGGAGTTATTATAATAAGGTATAGTTGTACCAGCCATCTTTAAATTATCGCATCCCAGAAAGAATAGCAAAGCATAACAGCCCAAACAGACAATATTCGAAACCAATACAAAAGTCACTGCACCTTTCGGTTTCAATTGAAAACGTTTCAATATGCAACCACCAATGAAAATACCAATACAAGCTCCTGGTATAGCAATGGAACCCGTAAAAACGCTTGCTTGACTTTTTCCTAAACTGAATTGTGTTTCCAAATATTTTGGCAGGAAGACCACAAATCCTGATACAATCATTAACTCCATGCATGCACCCAAGCATGTAACAATATATACGGGATTAGTGACCAGACGTAACATTGATTGCGGTATGTCTGTGAAATATAAAAATATTTAAAAAATTGAAATTATAACTAATTATTGACAAAAGGTACACCTTTAATATCCTTTCCATATCCTGTGTCAATTATTGGTTTTTCAGTTTCCTCTTTAGCAGTGACAGCCACAATTTCTTTTCGTATTTTACCCATTTCATCAGTATTTCTGGGCAAACTATTTGAATTATTCGGTATGGCTGGCTGTACCAATACAGATGCTTTTCGTATTTTTTTCTTTTCATGCGTCAATACCTGCAAAAAAAAAAAAAAATCAAATTTTGTGTTTATTATTTAAGCTTCATATGAAGGAATCATTATCATACCTTAGGAAATGAGAAGAATGGTATCGCAACAATTAATAACAATACACCACATAATAAGAAACCACCCCACCACATGCCAACCCATCGCCTATCACCGGGATCTGAAATCATTTCATATTTTTAACGTAAAATATACGCCATTATCGACATTTTTTGTCTTTTTTTCATACCAATTGAAATGATAGATGATGACAATGAATCCATATGAAAGGATAATAAATAGGCACCTAATAAGAATCCGACGACAGGACCAAAAGCAGCCATACTATACATACAGCCTATGTACATGGAAGAGCTTTCTGTTTTTACATGGTCATCGACATATGTTGTACCTAACGTAAATAATGGACTGCCACCGCAACCTAGCAGTAACTGAGCAATTACAAAAAGTAGCACAGGGCCAAACGTTGACAGCTTCACCTCTAAGCAATTATCTTCACGCAAAGTGTGCGGCGCTAATGGTGGATTCGACAAACCACTCGATAATCTCCCTAAATCCAAACCTTGGTCGCGAACCAAAGCACTACGACAAATATTGTCACTAGTCTCATTGATAATGGTTACTCCAGGATTCAGTTCGCCCGTAAAATGGGGCACCATAAAAATTAACGAGCCTACGCCCATAATAACAGCGCCTGCAAAAGGTTCAAATATAAAAATTTGTATTATATAGTTTTGGTTTTTCCTTTTTCTTACCAATTCCAATCCAAACCGGAATATGGCGCCTACTTCCTAAATAACTAACAAATATTACGGTTATCACATTTCCAATTTCATAGCTAGAGGCTATCAGTCCCGAATAACTTGAGGGTATTTCGAAACGTTTCTCAATAGTGGTTATCACTGAATTTATATACCCTGAACTAAGTGCCTGCTGCAAAGTGACCAACATAGATAATAGCAGCACAAATATCTTAATGCGCGCATATTTTTGTACACCACGCGGCCGACATCCCAATATGCCGCAATCTTGTGATTGCAAATCATTGTCATCGTTATTGAGGCCACAGGCATTATTGTTATTACTAGTTGTCGCTGTCGTAGTCCCGTATGGACCATGCAAGTTGTTATGATTGTGAAGTGCATTGTTGCCGCACAAGACAGTCGAAGATTGACGACTATGACATTTAATAACGGTATCACTAGAGCAGGAGGACGTTTTTGCTTGTAGGTTGCGGGTATTGTTCGCAAGAACAATAGATGTTGTTTTGGCAGTACTGCTAACGGCCTCTGGCTTATGGTTATCTTGTGCTATATCAACACTGCTGTCATCACCACTATTTGTTTCCGAGTAGAGACCTGTCATTTGGTACATTGACTCTTGACGCCTGTAAAAGAAACGAAAACATTTAAAATTCATCGAAAGCAAAAGATTCCTTTTTCTATCTATCTAAAGCATTAAAGCTACTTTTGTATCATAATTGAACTAAAAAAGTGTTTTTTCTAAAAGAAATATTAATTAATTAATGCATCATTCATATGGAAACACATGATCTATATATAAACTATAAGGGTAAAACGAAGTCATGACTGGACTTCTTTAAAGGAAACAACGACTATTTTAAGAGAAAAGCTAAAAAATATTGTATTCAAACTGTTGTCCATCAATAGCTATAAACTTTTTTTGACTTTGGTACTTCCGTCAAAAGCTCAATAGATCTTTTGAGGCTCTCTATTTACATCGTCAGAAAGATGAATGAGCTGTTCAGACAGGATGGATGAGGTATTCAGACAAAATAGATGGAGCTATTCAGACAGAATAGATGAGCTACTCAGATAGACAATCAGTCAGGGATTGGAACACATATTAATGAGAAGTAGTAAATTCTAGTAGCATGCTCCAGCTTAATAGGCCTCAGTAAAAAATTTGGGTTTGTGTCTTTGCTATTTAAAT
>KK351376.1:72052-108226 GCA_000671755.1 Glossina brevipalpis | reverse complement strand
ATTCCAACGGTATTCTCAACTAACATATTTTAACTTAAAGATGACTTGTACTAAAAATGTACTCTCATATAATCTCGTACCTTTAAAAATTCATTGTGCATTGATGTACGATCTGTATACAAAATTTCCAAATTTCGTGAAGTGTGTATATTCGGCTTGTAATTTTTTTTTTTTTTTTTTTGTTACGTTGTTGCACATTTTTCCAACATTTGTTGACATAGTTAGTCATTTTGAGTTTTCAGTATGTTTTTGAAAGGTATGAAGGTTAGACGCGAAGTGTTTTGGTATATTTGGCGATTTCAATTGTTTTGTCGAAAAAAACAGATCAAAGAATCTGTGGTATGCGATGAATCTCTGCTTTGAGCAAAAAAAAATGTTTACAAGCGTTATAAGCAATTTACAGAAAGTCGAGATGTTAATGACGATATCCACTCTGGACGTTGAAGGAGTGAAGACAATTATATTATTATGGAGAATTATCGAATCACTATTAGAAAAGCTGCCGAGNCGAATCACTATTAGAAAAGCTGCCGAGGATGTTGGCATATTGATTGGCTCATGCTATGCAATTTTTTCGTAAATTTTAGACATGAAAGGTGTGGTAGCATGTGATATGAAACGAAACTGCTAAATTGTTTGTTCATGATTTTTTGGCCAAAAACAACAACGTAATCATGCCGCATTCACCGGACTTGGCCCCTTGTGACTTTCCAGTTCGCCAAAAATGAAAAAACCCATGAAAAGATGGAGTTTTGCCACGATTAAGGAGATAAAGACCATGTCGCTGAAAGAGCTCAAGGCTTTATCAAAAAGCATACACCAAAAGTGTTTATAGAACTGCAAAAAGAGCTTACACAACTGTACTACATCTAAGGGCGATTACTTTGAAGTGCACAAATTAAAGACATTGATGAGTAAATAAATATTTTTCAAGAAAATTAAAATTTCACCCTTTTTTGTTTTGAACGCACCTAACATTTTATTTAATCATCCACCTTATCGAACTTATTCAAATTGTTATCGGTTACAATGTCGAATTTATGTTTTAAAGAATTTCTCCAAAATACGTGTGCTAAATGATTACCAAATACTGTTACGAAAATCCCAAACTAATGAAATAGAAAACTCTACAACAAATTTGATAAAATCTATGGAGAGGAAATTCCTTTGAATGTAATACCTATCGCGGTCATTAAAAAGACATATTTTCAGCTGTCGATAGAAGCAAAAATTGATAGAGAATTCCCACAAAATCTGTCGGGAATGGGATTAATGAAACTATGTATTCGCAGATATAGCAGAAAGGTACGCAGAGTTTGTGATATTCGTAGGGTTTATAAGTAAAGAATTTTGCTTAGCCAAGACAGTCGATTAATAATATTTGAGAAGTAACTAAGTATTGAAAGAAATAGTTCCTTGTAATAATTTGTAAAAATAATTAAAATTTATATTTCTTAATAAATAAAGAAACTTGTAAATACTAAAATCTAAGCTTTTCGCAATCTATCGAACACAAACTCTGTGTCTTAAAGGAAAAAGTACGAAAGGCATTTTCGTAACAATACTATTAAAAAATAATTGATTTATTTCTTTTCGATATTTTGTAGACTTTAATGTAAACATATAACAATCATTTCAGAGATCACTCTTAGCAAACTTCTAAAATTTCACATCAATTATGGAGAATTGAAGAATGAAAAGAAACAAAGACGCATAAAAGAAGTAAGTACAGGTAACCATCCTATAGCGCGGCATCGCTACAACGCGGTTCCCAAAATGCGGAAAATTTCCTCTAACGCGGTACTGCTACAACGCGATTTTCAAGAATTTTTTTTTTTTTTGATAATATTCTGAAAAACTTTAATTTTGCATTATATGTTCATTTTAAAAAAATTGTGCGATCTAGCCTCTTTGATTTATACATTATATATTTTAATTTTACAAGAAAGATCGCCTATCTGCATGTGTATTGTCTCTTTATAGCATGGCTAGAATTTAATCGACGACAAAGTTGCAACGCAATTTTTTTCAAACACACACATTCTTTTTTAAAAAGACGAAATAAATGAAGCAGATTTAGTGGCAATAACAAATGAAGCATTATTGACTGAAGATAGCTCTGACGATCTTTCCAATGCCAAAATTGAGAACTTTTCACTAAAAAGTGTGGAGAAAATTTTAAATCTGGCGAATGAGTTGGAAGAGCAGATAGAGCAGAAAGGTTCAAAAGAAATTTTAAAAATAATTTATCCGCATACCAGGAAATCTATATAGATTTACGAAATAAGAGAAAACAGACTTTATTAAAAGATTTTTTTCAAAATCAGTAATCGCTGAAAAGGATCAGTCTGATAGTGGATCAAGCTCGGAATTTGAATTAGGATAGATATGAGCAAAACACACTCAATCATAATAAGTAATGTAGAGGAGGGAGATTTGTAGAAGCTTGTGATTTGAATTTTCGTTTAATTTAATGTTAAGTAGAGTTGAAATTTGCGTTTTTTTTTTTGTTTTTCCAGATTTTATTTTATTTTACCCTGCTTAAATAAATGAATTAATAATAAATGAGAATTAATTTATGCTGTAATGATGAAATGGATAAATAGAAAAATATCTCAAATAAAAACTATTTTTTTCGATTAGGAACGTATTCCCCCGTTTTGCATTGGATCTAAGTCCCCTACAACGCGATTTCATATAACGCGGAATTTTTCAGGAACCGCGTTGACAGCGTTGCAGGGGGGTTACCTGTATATATATGTATATACATACATATATAGATGTATGTATATATAATGTATAACGGTGTGGTTCATAAATATTTGTAAGTATTCTAAACCCAATAACACAATAGTTTTCTTCTTTGAGCTTCTCTTGTAAATAATAAATAATATAACAAGAATACATATATATATATATATAATAATTATAATTATTATACAACCATGTTAATGACAATTAACAGGAAATTGATAAGAGCTTTTAAATGGCTACGTCTGATACATATACTCTGTTGAGTATTTGATGTGAACGACACAAATTAATATCGATTTTTTCCATTAACTTCACAAAATAATCAATATTTTGAAGCGAAAGAAAGTGAACTACTTGCTGTGTTCGACATATATCGCAGAGTGTGTGTGTGTGTATGCGTATGTGTGTCTGTGTTTATATAACACTGATGGTTGCAAAATCAGAAAGTGCATGCAGAAAAAGTAAGAGTATGTGCTTGCATTAAAATAATTCAAAAACAAAAAAAAAAAAAAAAAAAAAAAAAAGACATGCAATTTTAGGTTTCCTGAATTCCTCTCTCTTGTTACACTTTTCCCTTTAACTTAATGTATATTTTGAAAATTCGCCAAAAAAAAAAAACAAAAAAAGCAAAGAAAAGTCTACAAATTAAAACCCCGTCATGTCCTTTTATATTGGCCAAGTATTTTCACCTTGTCATAAAATAATAATAAAAAGAATACGTAATGAAATAACTTATACTTGGAGACCGTAGTATGGTATCGTGCGACACCATCCTTTTACAAATATTCGACATTTTCAATATTGAATTGTACATAGAAGCGAGAACGTATTATTTTGCTTGGGAGTACAAATAATTGTTGAGGGTTTTTTTTTTTTGTGTAAATTTGAAGTTTTATTCAGAGAAACTGGTACAATATCTTTCATTCAAAATATTGTCTGTTGTTGATTAGCACTTTTTCTCATTTTTAGATAAAATATAAATTCCGTCAGGGAAAGACTTCTAGGGACTTTGGAAGAAAAGATTTACTTTCTGAGTATCGTTATAACAATGGGAATCCCCCTCGACCGGGCAATAAGTAAAAGATGGTGTGGTCAGCGTTAATTAGAAGAAGTAATTTCTGCTGATAATAAAGATGAAAGTAGCGTATATCAGATTAGTACCTCTAAATTATTCTAGGGCAGTTTTGGTACATATAATCCAATTTCGTCCGAACCGAAACCGAAAGCTCACTATATCGTGATATTTTCGGCATACTGCGTCAGTCTTTCATCCCAATTTCACTGGCAATTGTTGGTATCTTTACTTGGATAAAGTTTCCATTGGTTTGGAATAAATCATAATATACCACACCCACACTCACCGAACCCCCCCAAAATAGAAATGCCATGAATATCTCAGCAGTAGTCCTTGTTAATGGTTCGCCTAATCTGTATCATAGATATTTGTGCTTTGAATACCGTAATGGACCCGTTATTGATCGCTCGCATTTTTCGAATTAATTAGGAAAAGCATCTCTACCCGAAAAATATTTTATTAGCACAAAGATTGATATGATTAGAGCGCAAAGAAAGTGTGTGGTGTTTGCATTTTAACGAAACGACACATTCCGTTTTTTTTTTTTTTTAAATTTTTTTTTGAAATTCCCTCAAAATTTATTTGAGTGTACTCTTCAATAATATATCCATTAGAAAATTATAGGCAAAAAAAAAAAAAAATATAAACGTAATCACATACGAATACTTTGTCAACGTATATAACCTCGATTAGTATGACAGAGTACAAGAGGACAAGTCTATGCTTTTGTCCAATCAATAATTCTTCGTTCTACGTTTACTGAAATAACATTTATGATTTCAAAATTGTATCTAGAAAACCAGACTTGGATCCTACACTTCTTTGTCACGTTCATCAAGCTAAATTCGCATACGAACTAAATAGCTCCATGGTACAGTCGAGAAGTAACTTTTTTTTTTTTTTTTTTTTTACTTAATTATATGGACTTAAAATTGTAAGTCTTTTATTACAGATACAGATTCGAAGACAGATTCGGAAACAGATTCGAAGACCCACTAAATGGAACCAGATCAATTAACAAAAGAAAAAAATACATAACAAAGAACAGACAGAGTACCTTGTCTTTCCCAATACATTTCAAGGAATTTAAAAGTGACTTCTTTTTCAAATTTTTATCCATAATTAAAATAAAAATAAAAACTATAAACTCGTTCACAAATTAACGTAAACATCTGCTCTAGACACAACATTTTTGCACTTTGCCAAAGAACTGTGCACTTAATAATTCTACGAAAAATGCCAGTTTTCATCGACTTAAAAAGTGTTTATTGTCAGAATTAACGTTTAAAGGCATTCTCATTCATTTCATTTTTATGACATAATGTGTATAATAGGAAACCTGGTTTTTCTTCAAAAATAATGTAAGTGAAAAGTTAAAAATTTTTTTTCTCATTTTTTCGCGAACCATTTGCTACTTAATTCATCAGGGAACTTGATGAGCTTCCCTTGCAAGGGTTAAGCACAAATAGCAAATCTCTAAAGATTCAGGTAAAATCATTCATTTTTCTAGGATTTATAATTTCAATTTGAAATCGATAGATATTTGATATTTGAGTTAGTTGTGTAGAGTCAATTTATTAAGATAAGTATTAGTTTGGGGAAAAGGTAATCCATTATTTTCCAATTCGAAATGTTAAATAAAGTCCTGAAGTTCTTATAAGATTGGATGGATTGATTACCTTTTCCCCAAACTAATATTATAAGAAGACGAGTGTGTGTATGTGTGTGATATATATTCTAAGTTGAATGTAAATAAGAGTTTTTTTTCTTTTTATTATTATTGTTTATATTTTTAACGTACCTGTGATCCTTTCGATGTGTATTAGTATTATTGTTATGCATACAATATGTTGCATCGCCGGACGACCTCGGTCCGTCTTCCTTAGGGTTATAGCCCTGAGTTGTATGCATTATATTGACACCGTGTTTATTTTGTAGTACACTATCCTGTTCAAATGTTGGATTTACATACTGTTGATCGGTTTTACTTTTATTATTTCCATTGACTTTCTCCGAACGCTTACCCGTCATAATGTTGTAAACATTCAGTAATGGTTACCATCGAAGCAGTGAATTAATTTTATCCTACACACAGATGTTATAATTATAGAAATATTTTTTACAAAACAATCATCACAGTAATCTTTTTCTTAAATATCGAAAATTGGAAAATATCTTTTCTAACTTTTCACAATCTTGACACATTAACTTATACAAATATGAAGACAAAAATCTATTAAGTTTTGTTCGCAAACTCGCAGCGAAAATTGAAAATTAATTTCAATTAGAAAATATTTATTTTTTATTTTCATTAAAGTCATAAAAGGCTACTTATAAGGCATCTAAAGGCATACATTCGATCACCAATCGACATCAAGTTTAAGAGGATAAACGCAAAAGCATCTTGGAAGTGAACAGCTCGGCAATGAAATTTCGCAAAACACTTCTTGACTTAACTTTGTCTAAGTGATGGGCAGCATATAAACTGTAAAATCGTTTTTTTAATAAGTCAAGACATACAACTCTATCCGCACTAACCATCTGAACTTTTTGTCGTTTAGCTATATGAAATCCCCAATCGAGAATAAGCCTATTGCTATAAGGGCCTCCGATATAATTGTCTTTGCTTGCACTTGAATAATATATAATTCAAAGGGTTTTCTTTTTTCTGAGTTTTTAAATCAGGGTAAACAAGACTAAGTAATAGTTCTTCTGTTTACTCATTTGTTACAAATTGAATAACAAATTTTGCATACACCGAAGTGATAAGAAGCGAAGACTTAAAACTGCCGAGAAGAATTATTAAAAAATAGAGAAGCATGTAAAGTCTAACGTCCCTTTCGTTTCTAGAGCGAATTCACAAAAAAAAAAAAAAACAAAAAAAAATAATATCAATTAACTATCGATTAAGCAAAACAACAACATCAACTCACTTAATTTTAGGAATATCTACGAATATAAGCCATTTTTTAAAATCAGTTCGTTTAAAGAACCTCACTGTTATTAAAATTTAGAAAATATGCTCACACACGTTTACATGTATATGAATGTAGTTAATTTGTAGGCATCTGCGGTTCGACCTAATACATAAACTTCTTCTTCACTTATTCTTTGTTCGATTTTTGGATTCGTATTCAAGAACAATAGAGGCCGAATAATTCTAAACGATGCTAATAATGTTGGCATAATTTTGTCATTTTCATCGCTTATTTTCTTTTCTTTTTGCAATATATTTTTTAATTAATGATAATTAATTAGATTTATATATTTTTGTGGATTTAAACATAAATTTTTTTTTTTTGTTTTTTCAATACAACATACACTAACACTCGGGTAATTAACCTGCAGATAGCAGTTCTGCTGTTCACTCGCGCACATACATCACAAAATTTCTTATTGTTGTTGCTCCCATTCTAATGATTGTTACGTATATTTTGATGCAAAACAATCTATCCATACTTTATGGCCACTTATGTATATGTAGTACATGCATGAATATATTCATATTATCGTGTTGTTGTGTTATACTTTACACTCTTGCATAGAAACAAATACTCTTTAATCCGTATAGCAAAAAAAAAAATTTAAATCAAGAAAAAACAAAGCACATCCGCATCCAATCGTCTTAACCCACCACACATCCAAACGAATCGACAAACAACAATAAACTGAGAAAAAGTTGATTAAAATATTTATCGGTTACCATAATCAGAGATGGAAAAAACATGGCAGATAATTCTACAAAGCATTCGCTAAAAAAGTACTTTCATACCTTTTTATGGTTAGCTTGGCAGCATTTAATAGTTACTTACGGAATTTATTTAGTGTATTTGTATATATGTATGAGATAATTGAAATTTAGTATTACTTATGAGAAGACCATAGAATTTTTATTTCTCTGCGATAATTTTACATATTAGATGACTTGATTCTTTATTTAATTCGCGTTTAATACTGTTGTTCTCGGGAATAAATCACTTGACTAGCGACATATGCCATATGACATATGTGGAAAGGATTATCCGTTTGTCGGGTACATTTTACACTTTTCAGAAAATTGAATTCAGAAATTGTTAAATCAGAAACATAACATTACGGATCATCATCTTTAATAATAATAATAATTGAGTAAATTGAAGAAATTGACATAACTTATCGTTTATAAAGAAATTAAAATTAATTTCAAAAATTTCTTTTAACCTAGTTTCATTAATAACATATTAACTTCAATATATTATAATATGATAAGTGCTATTGTATCGTCGACCAAAGCGAGAAGCAGCAGGATATTCATTATCAGATACATTAACGCGGAAAGAAAATTATTTTTGTGAATCAGCTGGCAAAATAATCTTTCAAATTTCACTGGCACCAGAAACTGAAGAAAGCTTGTAAATTTAATTATATGTCTTCCTATGTAGATTTCTTAAAAGGATAAGGTAGGTTCGGCCACAGAAGAATCAATTTTTTTATGGGCTTAACAGATGCTTTGAAACCTCTAGGAGAGATGAAAAAAATTCATTACCTAGAAAAAATGTTATCCTTGGCATCTCGATATTTCCTTTCAGAGCTCTAAAAAAAAACACCTGTATTAAATGAACCATTGTTGGGAATTTACAGCCTAATTTCTTGCCTATTGATTTCTAATTTCTCTAAGGCTTTAACATATGTCAAATATTCTGAATGTAAAATTTCCTAACGCAGCTTCATCGAGACGACCGCTAAGTAGATTTGAGGTTGAGCGAGAATCGAGCGGAAGAGAGTCCGTCTATCGAGAAGTAGAAAGTTCAAGATAAAATTTCTGGAGTTTATTATTAATTCGGCTATATAATTGTACATTCGCTTGCTTGCTCCTCGGGTTTTCGGTTTGCGCAAAGTGTACGATATGCTTTTCTGCCTTCGACAGATGCCACAAAAGAGGCACGTTGTAGCTTAAAATCGGTAAAGAAAGAAAAGATACAGGGGAACTCTTACTGCCATAATATAATTTAAAAAGCGTACCCGCAGATTAACTTCCAAACTTAGCGTGTAGCTCAAAATACCTTAAAGAAATTCAAAATCTTTAACAAAAATTGTTGTGACGTAAAGTTACTCTTAATTTCATATTCTCCCCCGTTACTTTATTGAAAAAGGAAACAAAAATAAAGAACAGATTTTTCGTAAATAAAATCGCATGTAATTGCGGTGAACGTAATTTTCTGTTTAGAATCAACTTTTTT
Organism: Glossina brevipalpis; assembly: GCA_000671755.1. Lineage (NCBI taxonomy): Eukaryota > Metazoa > Arthropoda > Insecta > Diptera > Glossinidae > Glossina > Glossina brevipalpis. The sequence continues at coordinate 99,178 of KK351376.1, read as the reverse complement.
TATGTCAATGATGTAGATTCCTCCTTAAGGAGGAAAGTTCGCAAGTAAATTAAGCATGTCATTCGAAACTTCACCAAACAATCTGTTCGAAGAAGAAGTGACGAAGCAGTAACTGGCCTTGAAAACTTAGCATCTTTGCTCCTGAATAATGACAGGAACTACTTATCTAAAATTTAAGAAAATTAATAAATAATAGAGTATGTATTTAAGCGCTTAAACTACGTAGCACAATCACAAATTAGGTTAAGCTTCAATTTTCTTTCTGTTTTGTAAATATTTTGTACACTTTTGTGGTAATATAATTCGTATTTTCAAAAATTCAATCAATTTTTATAATCCCTATATGAAATATAGTCCTGTCTGTAGTCTTGTCTTTTGTAAGTTTTTTTATATTCTAAGAGAATTCAAATGAAATGATGTTTAATTTTCATCTAATACAGGTATGATTTGTTTTGTATATCATTTATATTGAAGCAAAAATGTTCTAGATCGCTGCCAACCCTGAACAATAAAAAAAGCATCGATTACTAATTTAAGTATTTTTCAATTTTTTAAAGTACATATAAAATCAGTGCTGCGCAAAAAGTGCTTTAACGATTGTTAAATGAAGTTTTTTAGTTTCTTTCACAAAAAGGTTTTGTTAGGACTTTCCTGAAATTATTATTTTTATACTTATCCTTTTGTTAATCAAGTGGTACATATAATTCCGGAGAAAAAAAATCGACTTTCACCTTAACCTGTCTGTATATATGGCACAGATCTTATACGCATACAAATAATTTCAATGCATTAGTCTATATCAGTCGACGATGTACATCAATATTAATAAGAGAGATATAATAAAAATAACTTATAAATATAATAAGAGAAATATATGTTTAGGTTTGTTTATGTTTCCCTTTCACAGCTGTTTTTTTCTTACACAAATAATCCTGAAATATTTTTGTAGTAATTCTCCTGATTTATACTCAAGCCTAATGCAAGTTTGTTCAAATCGACACCAATTTTACTGACGCCCGATTTGACGTAACGAAAAACCGACTATCGCCTGCTAACATAACACAACTCAACTTCTAGCGAATAATATTGTCCGTTTGTTTACGTTTCAATTTTACAGCTGTTTTTTTATATAAATGCAACTCTGAAAGAGAGCTTTGTACTAACTTTTCGTATTTTACACTCAAAACTAATGCAAATTATGCTAGCGCCGGATTGGATTTCAAATCGTATTATATTTATATTTATGTATATATATATATATATATATATATATATATCACCTTTGCATCAAATTTTAAGAAATGTAAACCGATCAATGGATATTGTCATGTCCGTGAGGACATATGCTGGCATCCCTTGTAGGCATACTGTGATTACTGTGTTTCAACAGCATTAACTACTTTCCGGACGCGTTAGTTATAGCGCCTTCAAAGTAATCTGGGGCATCACGTTCTTCACTTTTTTCCGTTGCTGCTCTTTCTTTCTTGCGTTTTCCAATGCCTCCTTCAAATATTTGCCGATAAGTTCAAGGTTCATCTCCTTTGCCAGTCAGTAAAAGAACATTGTGTATAACTTTTCCTCTTAAAATTCCTTTAATTTCAATAATTTTTTTCTGCCACAGAATCATTTTATAAATTTCATCTAAGTTTATTTATAGTGTAGAGCAAATAGCTGATTAATGCCAGTATTTTATTATTTATTTTCAAGATCATTTAATTTGCTTCAAATGAAATAAATTTAAACTTTTTTTTTTAATTACAGAAAAAAACATCACAATCGCAGCTGATCGTAATACTTACTACATGGGAAAATCCATATATTGCTTCTTTTTACTATTTTCCTTTAAAAAAGCTAACAGCTGTAAAGAAGACAGTTTGAAAAAAATATATATAGATAGAACTAAAAGAAAGAACGTGGAGACATTTATATTTCGGAATATCCTAGATTTATGCAGATTGCAAAATCGTAGTATTTATCGTTTGAATACTGCTTCTGTTTCACTTTTAGCAAATTCTGAAGTGTAGAATAAAACAATTGCGAAATATTTTACACTACAGTACAGTCGCGTTAAAAAAAGATGTCTAAATTTGAGGAATTTCATTGTTTGAAAGTGATTGATTGCAAACAGGGGGCTGTGAGAGCGGTAAGATATAATGGTATTATTATATTTGTTTCTTTAATCATGTTGATATTATATATTGGTTCTTATCGCCAATTTTTTAGTGGATGGCTCATATTGCTTGACTTGTGGCTCAGATAAAAAAATTAAATTATGGAATCACAACACTGCCTTACTGCTTAAAACTTATGGGGGACATGCTGATGAAGTCACTGATGTTGCAGGCAGCTGTGATAGTGGCAATATCCTGTCGTCTAGTCTGGATAAAAGTGTAATATATTGGGATGTTAGTACTGGAAGGCCTATAAGACGTCTACGTGGGCATGCCGGTGGAGTAAAGTGTGTGTGCTTCAATGAAGACTCTTCCGTAGCTATTTCAGGAGGGCGTGATAATGCAGTATTTTGTTGGGACGTTCGCACCAGACGTTTGGAACCGATACAAATGATGCGTGAAGCCAAGGATTGCATTAGTTCGGTAATTAGCAATGATCACATGATTATTGCCTCCTCGCTGGATGGTTGTATACGATGCTATGATATACGTGCTGGCGAATTAATGTGTGATAAACTTGATGTACCCATTACATACATGACAATGACGCGCGATGAGCAATGTTTGTTGGCTGCATGTCAAGATAGCACAGTACGTCTTCTAGATTGTGATTCAGGCAATTTACTGTCAGAATATAAAGCGCATAAAGCTGAAGATTATCACATTGAGTGCGGTATTATGGCTAATGATGCACATGTCTTATCTGGCAGTAGTGAAGGTGACGCTATAATCTGGGATTTGTTAGAGGGAAAAGTTCTTCAAAAACTTCAAATAAGTATGAAGTTGATAATGGAATATAATTTCAAATTTGTTATAGAGTAATTTATATTTTCAGGTAAAACAGGTGGAGTAGTGCATTCCTTGGATACTCACCCGAAATTAAACGAAATCCTCTTTGCTAGGCGAAGAGATGTATACGTTTTCTCCACGGAAACGCCAGAAATTACGGACATTTTGTAGATAATACTGTGATCAGTTATGTCCTTTAATTGAATATCATAGAAAAATGTTTCGTTCATTTGCCTATTTTATCTCAAGCCCAGCATGATGCCTAACTGATAACCAAGCCTACATCAATTATTTTCGCAATGTGCTCCAAAACAAAATAACTTTTTGTGTGTCATTTTGGAACTTAAGGTATACGCGATAGCTTTCTGCAAGATCGAATCGACTTGGAACGCTTGCATGCCGTTATCATGTCTAATTAGATCGTACAAATATTGTAATTAATAAATAATAAAAAAATGTAATTTTTTTAGTACTAATTAGCAATTAAATAGAGCTAAAGAACATATAGGACTGTTCAGAATGTTCAGAAAAGTTAATTTTTAATTTCCAAATATTTTTATTCCAATTTCTTTATCCCCACTTGTGTAAATAAACTTATATTTCTGGCATCACTCTGATCGGGAACGTTATGGTAAATAAAACAATACAGTTATATAGTTAGCAGATTGTACATATGAGTAATTTCATTTTCATTATGTTCTTGGCATTTGTCTGACGTGGTTCGACTGCGGATAATTATTGTCTAAAAGAAAAATGTGTATATGTGCACAGAGAAAAATGCAAATGGAAAACGAATTGAAGTATAGGAAATGAAATAAAAAAAAAAAAGTTGAAATAAAAAGAAAATTCAAAACAGTTTGTACTCATTTTATTACACAGCCAGTGATAAAAATTTGCCGCTAAATTGTGTAAGAGGAAACTAAAACAGCTGAAAAACTTAATATACCAACAACAAAAGTCAAAAGAGCCAAGGCGAACAGCCAGCTGTTATATATAGAAAAAAAGCAAATTGAAAGAAAAAAAACCTTAAAAACAGCGAATAATCAGCGACATTATTGCAATCTGTTTAATCAGGTGAGAGTGTATTAGAGAGCGTCACTTTTACATTTTGTCAGTGTATGAGTAACAGGGAGTGTGTAAAGGAGAATAACAAAGCAAGCGGAAAAAACACAGTTTTGGATTTCGTTGATGTTTTTGTAAATAGCTACCGATTCTTCTGTTGCTTTTGTTTTTTTTTTAACTTGAAAGAAAAGTGAAAAATCAAAACAGAAATTACAAAGACCAAAAAAAAAAAAAAATTTTATTGTAAAAACAAGTCAAAAATTTCAAATTAAACGTTATAAAAAATTGTCACCGGAAAATCACTGGGAACAAGCATAGAACTCGCAAACCAAAGACCACGTGTTTTTAAAATTAATTTTTACATTATATAAAATATTCTCAAAATTTTGAGAATAAACGAAGTGTACATTGAAATAAAAAAAGTTGCGGTCACTTTTAAATAAAATGTCTGCACCAGTTCCAATTAAGACGGAGGAAGTTATATTGGAAAACGTTGAATACAATAGTGCCGAGGAATTGGACGAAGAATTGCAGTAAGTAACAAATGTATCTACATATATTCACAAGCACTTATATTAGAAGTGGTCAATTTTAATACGCAATTTATTGATTTTATGTGATATATACAACTTGAATGTGTAATATTTTTGTAGTAAATGTGACGACAATCATAGCCATATGTTTTTTGCAAACTTGTATTGTGTGCACACATCTGTATGCATATTTCCATATAATACGTATATAAATATATATATATATATATATACTATGAAAACAAAATACATATATTATAGCTGTTTATAAAAAACATATGTGGATCAGATCTGTGAAATTGAAATTTTCGCCTGTCACTATAATTGAGAATTTGTTCAATGCTTAATAGAAAAAAAAAAATAATAAAAAAAGAAATATGGCGCAAAGGCAAACCGTGTTTTGTCATTTTTGTTTCAATCTCACTTCATTCCCAAACAACACCTTGTTACGAAAGTTTAAAACGAACGAATAAATGCGTTTTTTCACGAGCATTTCTCATCTTTACTTTGTTAAATTAAATAAATTGCAACAATTAGAAAATTTTTTAAAAACTTAAATCAGCTGCTCTTGCACTCCGTGCTATCAATTTTCGAATTGTTTTCTTTATGTTTTAGATCTGTTTTTCATTCTGCCTATGTCATATGTGTGCAGCTTTATTTCTTTTTGTTACTTTGCTATTGAAACAGCTGTACCGGCAAATCTAGTGACAACAAACCGAACAACTGGAAAGTCATACAGTCCATCAGCAAATCAATTACTAATCAGCTTTATATCAACGACAATAACAGAAGTCATATTTGATTTTCTCAATATCATATGTTTTTATGCCCATTCAATATGCCATTGTCACATTTTCTTTGGAAGGCATAGTTTATCACTTTCTTTCCAGTATATGCCGTTATAGTAAGCGATGAGCTTTTTCTCTTATTTTAAGTTTTTTTTTTTTTTTATCTTGCTTTTATGCATTACGTACTGCCGTTTGGGTGCAATGAAGTCGTCGTATGTGTTTTGTAAACACTTGTAAAAGCATGTCATTTGAGAATAATGGCATTCGAACGAATCTAGTGTATGACCGTTTTTCATAAATTACTGCAGATTTGTGGCGCAATATATATTTATATACGAACATTTTGTATGGGTTTTATTCAATCGCTACTGTTGTTATTTGAGATAAAAGTAAAGCCAAACTTTATAAGGAATTTATTATAATATTATTTGAAATAATTTATTCAAAATAGCATTCACTTTTTCTATCGTTTGTTGATTATTGAACTTAACTGCTTTTTTTTCATATACACCTCGTCTAATTCGCAGATTAACACCCACGTGACCTATAGCTTTGTTTTATGTTGGATAAGCCGTGTGATTCTTGAATGATTTCTTGTCTAATCAAATATCATTTTTTTCTCTTTTTATTAATTAAGTGACGCAACATATATCTTTGCTATAACTTCTAAACCATTGACCTGAAAAAAAACTTTTATTTCTATTTTAAGGAATTCTTATAATCATTCTTATATTTATATTCATTTCATGTTTGTTTTTGTTTCAAATTTTCGTTTGCTCTTTTTGTGTTATCAACAAAAACAACATTTCAATCATATGATACCAAAATATGTAACGCGTGGCTTTGTTAGTAGGAGAGTAAATAAGAACAGCTGATTAAACACTATGTATCTTATATAAATTCTGATAATATTTTCATAAGAAACACTTCAATTTTTAACTAAATCTGGTGAAATCACTAATTAGAGTTTCATATTAGCAAGACTGCAGCAGACTTTGATACAATATTCTCTAAGTTGGCGTAATTTCACTTTTTTTGCTTCGATTTCTCTCATGTGCATATTTCGCCCGTATGTATTACATTCTCTTCTAATCCGTTCACAACAAACGTTTTACGTCTTCATCAAAAATCTCTCTTTTTCTCAATAATCACCCAAGTTTCATTCGCAATCGTTTTTTTTTTTTTTTTTTTTTTTTTTTTTTTTTTTTTTTTTTTTTTTTTTTTTTTTTTTTTTTTTTGCAGAATTAATTGCGTTTTAGTAAAGCAATGAAATCAAAAGAGACTCATGTTTAGAAAAAGGGGCGCGGCTTCTTTGTAAAGGAACTAATTGCATCCGTTTCCGCAGATTTGAAAAATCTCTAAACTAGTTAAAGTTACTCGGTGGCTAATAGTAAAATGCGATACCTCCACCATCATAGATTCGCAAACTGCATTTTTGAAACAGTATGTCTCTCATTTAACACGACAAAAACAAATTCTCCATTTGAAGTAGTTTAGTAAAAGTTCATAAATGTTTATATGTGATGTCCAACATAGAGTCGATTATTGTTATTAAATGACATCGACAGTGTAATGCACTTAAAATAGAGCTTGTTGTCTGGCTTACTAGACCGTTATTATATACGTTTTAAGTTAGCTATTTTGTTGTTGTCAGTTTTAGCCGGTTTATAGTTGGCCTTTTTTGTCGTTGTTGTTGTTTGACTTGAATGTGCTACAGGCTTTCCTTGCTTGCGGTTTGTTTTTATTTTTGCTATTCATAATGCAGCAAATTCATTGGGAAAAAAAAGTTCAAACATCTATATATATATATATTGTGTGAGATTTTTGATTGTTTGTTTTTATATATATGTATGAGCACACGTTATTTGTGCATATAAAAATACGTGCGCACGGTTCATCATTAAGCTTTTATTTGAACTTTGAGACGACCACCAACCTTCAAAATGTCTTTGTATGCCCGAAAATATACATAATAGGATAAAATTAATTTATATACGAGCACGTAGATTATATGAATACACCAAATGATGCATGCACGCACATTCGTAAATACTCCTAAAGAAACTCATAAAAAAAAACGCTGCGAAAATACCCGACCTTTGTGAATCGAAATTTATATAAGCATTTGAATTGTTTCAGTTTTTTTTTTTATAGTATATAGAGAATGCTCCACAAAACTTATTTTGCCTTTATTAAGCAATATCCGTTACAATGGAACATTGTCTGCGTTTACCAAAGCTCTTGAATGTAACAATATATGCCTAAAGGAATTAAGAATCCGAGAAATTAAAAATAGAAACGAAACTTCCTTAATTACAATTGGCATTTGCCTGCAGCCCATAATCAATTCTTGGTCGGGAAAGGCATAAAACTTACCGGTTGGGAATACATCTCCCAGAATGTTTAAAAATGTTTCCAGCTTTAAATTTTGTGTTCATATTTCCAATGCGATGTGCAACTTGAGTTATTTCGATGCCCAATAAACGGGTTGATCGAAGGCTTGCTCAGAAATTGATGACGAACCAATTGGAAAATTTGCAAATACGCATAGATTATGGGAAAACTTAATGCATAAAAGAAACTAGAAGATCAAAAATGTAATTTGAACTTTTTTTCCAAAATAATTAATTATTATATTCCTCGTCTACGAATACGTCGAAGATGCTACATTTGTTCTTTTCATTGTAAGGCCATAGTAAGGCATATTCATCAGAGATCTTTGATCAAATTGAAAATTTTTGTTCAGGTTATGATCAAGGCGCGACTTGCAATAATAGTAATAATAATAATAATAATAAAAAGAACATTATTGGTACAAACATTTTTAGCAACAAGGAAAATGAGCTCAACCCAAAAATCAAAGAAATACTTTGCAATTCTCACACTACTTATCGAAGGGTAGTTGTGTATATTAGTATTATTGTCTATCCACTAAGATAACGATCATATAAATACTGGTTGAATGACGTATATGGTGAGTACTGACCTTTAAAACAAGTATATTTTGAAACCCACTACCGAAGGATTGGAGTATATTCTCATTTTGCCAGTTTGTTTGCAACACACGGGAGGAAGTTTCACAGATAAAGTATTCAAAGTTACATATTCTTGAACAGATTAAAATTTAAAATCTATTTAAGTCGGTCTGTTCGTTTGTTCGTCTATTCGTATAATCTCGCGCGGTAAACATTCTCTTGGTCGCAAAAATGAAAAAAAAACACCTTCAAATTTGGAAGAAACATTGGAAGTTCTTGCAAACAGGTTAGTATTGAAAATGGTCCAAAACGGTTAAAGGGCACATCCACAGTACAATATAAACTGAGAATACTTTTGCTTTTAAAAAAGAAAAAAGCAAATATAAAAATTATATACGGTTGTGCCACTATCTTTATCTTAAAAAAAGGGGAAAAACTAAATTTTAATAGATGGGCGTGGCAGATTTTTTTTCTATTTTTATCAAACACCGTGAAAAGTACCCTACCATAAAATACGGTGCAAAACAGCTCTAGAACAGACATGCTTTCAGCTTATATCATAGGCGTGGCCTGTGATCGATTTGGCGCATTTTCAATAGCAACGTATGTGAATGAACTTGCAGCGTTACTGCCAAATTTGAAGCCGATATCTTCATTTTTTGCGATTAGGGCATTACACAGATAAGCAGACAGACAGACGGACACGTCTAGGTGGATTCCGAATTTCTTCTTCTTGATCAGTATCAAATTTGAAATTTACCTAGACGTGTCCGTCCGCCTGTCTGTCCATCTGTCTGTCTGCTTATCTGTATAATGTCTGCGATAATCATATTGTCGGTCGCAAAAATTAAGATGTCTGGATGAAATTTGGCAAAATCGTTGAGGGTTCTTCTACATACGTTGGCATTAAGAATGGAACAAATCAGTAATAGGTTACTATATACAATACTGTAAAATAAGATGAAAACACCTCAGTTTTTCGTGTGCCTTGCTTATTACTCACTAAAAAAATCTGCCACGCCCATCTATTAAAATTCAATTGTTTTTTACTTTTTATTATTAAGATGTTAGGTGGTGGGTATAAACTATGCGCGGTATAGCCGAATATAATTTTCTTCCTTCGCTTTCTTACAGTTTTATTTGGTTTGTTTGCAGTTCTTTGAATTTACATGACATGCAATCTCGGTCCCATAAGGTTTATGTACTTTGCTGTTTTGTTTTGACAATTACATAAGAAGAAAAATCTTATTTTGTATACTGTGTATAAACACACATATGCATGATATGAACACATGTACATATATATATATATATACATATACATATATTACATAGCGCCAATTTCGTGTGACGAAACAAGAATTTTGATATTGTATTAAAGATCATTTCTCATATCCCTTATAAACGTTATTGTGGTTTTCGTGAGACACGTATATAATGTTATTTTTAAGCGAACCAACGAAATATATGCGTACACTAATTCTGCCAATTTACTCGTGACACCCAGAATTATATATTAGACATACATATATGTATGTATCTATATACATAGTATAACGAGATCCAACTTTTGTCTTAAAATAAAAATTTTTGCTGATTGCGAAACATTTAGGTTCGATTGACAGGTTAAAAGAAGGACAAACATTAATCCTGTCTGCGCTTCGACGGTTTGATTACACAATAAATGACTGCTTAATAAGATATAAAAGCTGAAGTGGTACAATTCACAGATGGATGACGAAATTAAATGAATATTTCGATCGTGTTTTACATGAAATTAACGAACTGTGATGGGTAAATTTTCATTATTTTTCAAATATTGTGAACGATTGAGAATGTATTGCTCCATTTCTACTAAACCTAAACTGTCAGTTGTCAAACTTTTGTCTCTATTCCCAACATTTCAACGCGCAAATGACAGCAAATCTTGTTTCAATTTTAAGACATTCTACTTAAAGAAAGAAATTTTGTTGCTTAACCCTTTTGAAGGTCAATGACGCTTTACAGTAATTTCTTCATGTATGTGGATTATTATGTATTTCTATTGAAATCTATATAGAAAAATGAATTTGTTTTTTTATTTTTTAAAGTAAAATATTTTTTTTTGAATGCATAAGAGTACAAGTGACAAATATTTAAAGAAATTTTTATAAAAATAATTACTTTTTAAAGTTGTTAAAGATATTCAATTTCCAGTTGCGGACTTCGAAATTCGAATTTTACTAGCAACTGTTTATTATTTCTCGAGGCTTGTTTATATCGACTGCATATCTACTCTGTCTGCGTTAGGTATAATGTTTACTGCTTCTGCGTAATAGCAACAAAAATAGTTTAATATAAATAGAAAAAAAAAAAAATGCACAAATGTGTAGTTGCGATGCACAATAATAAAAATAAAATTCAATGAATTTTGTATTTAGAATTGTTAAGTTTTGTTGGTAATTTTAAAACAGCTCTTCTTTGAAGTTTAAAACAGCTGTTTTTTTCATTAGCCAGTCGGTCGTTTTATATTATTATTATTGTTTTTCTTTTTGTTAACTCGTAAATTAGTTAGTTAATCAAAATGTGGTGAAAGCGAAAAATTTTTTCGCCGGCAAACACGGGCACATTTTTCTGAATTTATTATGATTGACTACTTGAATTAATTTCTGTTGTTTGATATTTTAGTTTATTTTACATTCACAAAGGGTGTACGTGTGTTTATAACTTGAACGTTTATCATATTACAACAATGAAAAAAAGCTTTGATTTGAAACTTGTGTGAATTCATTCAAATATTTAAAAAAAAAAAAAATTTTTTTTTTTTTTTTTCCAATTTTCAAAAGTATAATTTATGCTTTCAAGGCATTAAATAGGCCTTAGCAGGAATTGTTTTATTAGTTTATATAAAGGAAAATTAAACCACGAAAAAAGACAATTTTGGTCTGTTTTACACTAAGCTCAGTTCAATGGATTTGAACGATGGATAGGCAGCAAGCAAGAAAATTATATGTGCCCCTGTAGCCGAATGTTTTCAATCTTAAGAAAACTTCAAAGAAAAAAAAAAAGGAAAAAGTTAAATAAAATTGTGTGGGCGTGGCTGTTTTCCTTTTTTTATAGAATACGGATATGGATAATTTTATCATGTTTCGGTTGAAGTTTATGAATAATAGGCAAACAAACTATTTCTTGTCTTATTGAAGACAAATATTTTCTCATTTTTATCTTGCCTGCAAGAATTTCCAAGAGAGAATATTTACCTTATACACCATAGACGGATGGACAGACATGCCTATATCAATTTAAAATTTCATACCGATCAAGAATATAGACATATGGTACGGGTCTCCGAGGTTTCCTTTTGGGTGTTGCGAACGTTTCGACAAAATGAATAAGCTTTCAAGACTCCGTTGGTGGGTAAGGAAAAACCAAAAATTAATTAAACTGTTCAATATGCATCAGATGTAGAAATTAATATTTTTTTTTTTTTTTTTCTGAAAAAATGTGTTTAAGAGAATAATAAAAAATATTTTATTCAAGGCACCACTCTGACGTCATGATTATTGGTACAATGTAGCCGCTAGTTTATAATTGTTGTTAGTAACTTTCCGTAGTAATAATTTCGTTTAATTGAATCAACCTATAACATACTATACTTACTTTACGCAAACTTATCAAATGTTCGTGTAGTTTAAATCGTGGTTATTCGTTGTTTAGATAACGTAACGCAATTACGACAATGTGTGGCATCTGTGCGCGGGAGCCACCAAATCTTGCTTAGAGATATTCTGTCAAATACAACGTAAGGCTCACATGCTTGTGGATGACGAAAGTCTGTTCCAAACTCTCGACAACCTCGATCATCGGCTTAATGTGAGCAATGTAGTACTGATGATTATTTATATCCAAGAAAAGTGTTTTACTAAGATAAAAAAAAATGTACCCATCGATTAAGTACTGTCTTCGTTTGTTTTACGTGGACATCTGCCTTGTAAGTTTAACTCCATGGTGTATTTAAACACTAGACAAATACAATTCAAATAAATACAATCCAGAGTTTCTCTCTGGTTAGAGGGTAAACCCAGCTCATTTTCCGACAACCACTTCGATGCTCCCGAAGGCCAGCACCAGCGATCAAGCAAAAAGGTATTCTCTAAGTTTGTTGATGTTGCCAACAATAGTACAAAGACCTCCCTCGTTTGGTCACCTGATCCCCGAGTACTTTTGTACTTCTGTACTTGTTCGGAAGTGAGCTTCCCCCAACTAATTTTAGGAATTGTTATGTAAAGTTTCCAGTGCTTTCAGTTCAACTATTACCTCAATCAATCATAGATAACTACTGCAGACGTCAATATTAATATGACCTAAATAGCAGAGAACTATCCGGGAGAGAAGTAATCTAAAATAGAAGCAACTCCCCGAGCTTTCCTTCTACAATCCGAAAAATACTCGTCGCCGGGCTTTAGTGGCTAAAACCTTAATTTTTCTTTAGCCGCCATGGGTTATAATGTCAAAATGGAGTTGATAGCTGGGACCTCGAAGTGGTAAAAGATTCGGTACATTTATGTTCTGCCTTCTTCAGAAACATAACTTCTCCAGCCACTGATTATGTACTTGAAATGTTTGAATGAGTCTCGTCGCTAGACATACCTCACCGCATATTTAAGTGCAGACCAAAAATGTTAGTCATCGTCCTCCGCGCTTTGGAACAATCCCCACAAGGAGGGCTTCTTAACTCCCGGAGTACCAGAACAAACACCTTGGGTATCGACCATGTTTCCCTCTGATCAGAGGGTTAATCCAGCTCATTAACCAACAACCAGCCTCGAAACTCCCCGATGGGCCGTTCCCAGCGATTAGGCGACAAGGCATTCTCTAAGTTTGTTGACGTTGCCAACAAAGTACAAAGAGCTTCCTCATCCGGGCACCTAATCCCCGAGGACTTACTTGTCACTTTAACTTTAATCCATGTGTACTGATTCGAATGTGAACGACTCACTACCTAATTTTCCTGATTATTATGCACTTGGAAAGACATCGACACATTCAGCAAACGTTTCATGTGCACCCAGTTCAACTACTACCTCAATCAGTCAAACATACCAAGTGGCAAGCCACAAAGTATTATGACCTAAATAGCAGAGAACTATCGGGAAGAGAAGACATCTAAATTAGATACAACTCTCAAGCTTCCTACTACAACTAGGAAAATACCCGTCGCCGGGAGTTAGTAGTTAAAAACCTTAATCTCAGTTAGCCGTCATGAAAAGCCAAGGAAATCATGACGTTTATAACAAGGACCACGTAGAGATCGAGATTCGGTCGTTTACGTTCTGCTTTGGCTCAGATACATAATTTCCCTAGCCACCGATTAAGTACTATAACAAGATAACAAGACTTATTCAGCGTTATCACCCACTCGTCCTGGAATTGGTTATATATCGTTCGACATACTACCGCGGCTCGCCGTTGATTCACCTGGAATAATCTACCGGCACAAGTCTCGTCTACGCGTGTCTTCCTTCTATCCTTTCCTATCTATAACCTTCCTGACCCCCGTGGTGCCCGCGCATTTAAGCGACATACCCAGAGTGATTGGTCATGCAAAAAAAAAGAAGAAAGAAAAGCAGGGACCTCCTACAACATGGACTGGCTCACATAAAGGGGAAGGTATCTTCGGTATTAAAGGGTGATCTACTGTAGTTCAGATATTAATTTATAATATTATTTATATTATTTCATCATTGATCAAAGGGAAGATGTTAGTCATCATCAAAAATGAGTAAAGATAATAATGAAAAAGTTAACATGGCATTGTACGAGACTACTGGCTATTCTATTGTGTAAAGGTCTATGGGCTTACTTTATTCGTTAGTAGGTGAAGGTTGCTGCTACGTTTCAATACTTATGCGCGCAGAAAATAAAACATGACATTTATATAACTGCACAAACATACAAATTGTGTGTACACAAAAATTTTACTTTGTCTTATAATAGATGAGTTTTATTTTTAATATCATATGGATGACGTTGAGAAATGTCATGTGGGAGTAGTAGTAAATAATCAAATATCGTTTCACGTACGCGAGAACAAAAAATGTTTTTTTTATTAAAAGAAAACATATGATTTTTTACTTGGTCTACTATAAAATATGTGTTATTGCTGCGTGTATGTAAGAGAAAAGGATGATGAGTGTTTCCATATAAATGTCATAAGCTATTTGCATTCTACTAGACATAGCAGACATTATAACTTTGTGATATATGTGTAGAGCAGTAAAATCATCTTCGCTGAAGCTGTTCTTTGCCACAGTGAGAAAAAGTAGTACACCAAAAATGGTATAGAAATTAATATGATATACAATTTAGCGGACAGAACTTAGACTTTACGCGCCTAACAGGTGAGCTGAAAAGTTCGTAGGGTGACACATAGATGGCGCTACTAGTATTAAATCCAAATGATTTTTAGTTAGTCCTAACCTTCAAAAGGCACGTGTACAGCTGTTGCACTATTACTGTGTGAGTTATAACATTTTTAGTGAAGCAACGATTTGGAGTCGGTTCATGACGTGTAGTTTACTCAGTTGACTGTCGAATGAACTTCGGTGTAAAATGATGGAAACATGTTTGATCTATTGTCACATATCGACGTAAACATTCGCATTTATTACGATTGAATTANAAACATGTTTGATCTATTGTCACATATCGACGTAAACATTCGCATTTATTACGATTGAATTACGATTGATCCAAACGCTGTCTAAGAATCATCAATTCATTGTTGTTTTTAGTCTATTGTGAGCTTTCGCATATCCAAATATATTCATTCACGATATGTCCAACAGGTTTCTTTGATATCTTTAGGGTCTCAGCTATCTCAATCAACTTCACTTTACGGTTGTCCGAAATTATTTTGTGGACTTTTTTGATGTTTTCGTCGGTAACAGTCTCTTTGGAGCGTCCATTGCGCGTGCACTGCGTGCATTGTCCTCGGTGCTCATTTCGCCTCGTTTAGCAAACCACTTCTCTACGGTTGATGTACCTGGTGAAAAGTCCGTATAATGTTTATTAAGCCAAGCCTTGGCTTCAATGGAATTTTTTTTTCATATTTTTTTGTTTCACTTGCTTTACTAAAAACGCTAAAAATGCAACTCATACCAATAGTGAAACAGCTATTAAATTTATACACGTGTCTTTTGAACGTTAGGGCTCACTAAAAATCATATGAATTTAATACTAATAGCGCCATCTATATGTCACCCTACAAGCTGTTAATCCCACCTGTTATATAAAATAGGAATTAGACGCGAAACAAGCAACTTGTGTTCTGAGATTATCCACCATCATCAATCAACCATATCGGAAAACGTACTACGACAGACAAGGCAACAAGTTATCGATTGTAACCAGCACTAACCAGAAGAAGTAATATATGCTGGAAACAGTATCATGTTTAATATTGGTGAGGGTTTCGTTGGCTACTTTTGACATGAGAAACCGAATTTCATCGTACTAAAAAATTAATGATATCACGACTTGACTCATTATGAAGGTTTTACGTACCAATTTGTTATAATCGTTGTATATAGCGATGCGTAATAATGGTTTCATTTGATTGGAGCACACCATAGAGATAGCACGTGTAGTTGATTCTCCGCCCGACAATGGCTTTTGACATATTGCGCCATCTTTTTTCATCCCAACTTCATCAATTATTACTATATCTAGCCTTCACAGTGTCTAAAAAAAATTCCTTAACAGGCTATCCATTCATATTTTGAAAGTAATCGCTTAACGCAACGTAAATGAAATGATGTTGATTGACGTGGATCCCGTGGAAATCACTGTTACACTGCCAATGAAAACGCTTTTCAATAAATATCTTAATGTTCCGGAACTTAGAAAAGTTGAAGTAGTCAGATCTAGCTAATAGCTAAAATGCTTCGTCAGTTCATCTATCTTAAGCTGCATTATCCTTTTCTATCCTTCATTGAATATCATTGTTTTGTTACGTACAATTCCTTTCCCTTTACGTAGTACATTTTAAATCAATTTCGCATCACTGAATTTGCACTAACTTAGAGCTTTTTTTACAAAATTATATTAAGTTGTTTATTGGGCTACAACGTTTCAACGCTTCATTTTAAAAACATTAAATTCTTCTTTTCTTTTCAAATATAATAACATGATTAATCCGATTTGAGCAAATCCTACGACTATCACATTGTTTTCCAATGTTTTTTAATTAGTCGTCTTACACTGAGTTCCTGAGTTTCCCAATAAATTTCTGTTCATCAAATTATATGCTTTCATCTTTTACCGGTGAATTTCTGTTAATTCTTTCCGTTAATCGTTAACTGCCATTTTATGACATCAGTGGGTGAAGTGAAGTCTGTATTAGCTTTCATTTATTTCCCAAGAAAGTTGGAAAATGTATTTTTGAACAGAAAAAATAAATTTTGATGTACGAGATGTGTTCAAAAACAGCTGAATTTATTGTTCTGAAAAATACGCTCGAGAAGAAAGAGATCACATATATCCCCTTCTGTTTCACATTTTTTATTCGCTCGTGGATGTGTTTATTTATTCGCCAATACCTATCTTGTTCCCTTAAGAGTAATATCCCTTAGATATGAAATGTTTGTGCCAGCGCCTTTTCCAATTCTCGAGGCACTTTCGATATGGCTCTTCCCGCGATGCGCACTTTATCTCCTTAACCCTGTCAAAACTCAGTTCCTTCACGGGTGTTTTCTGTTTTGGGAATAAGAAAAAGTTGGAAGAGGATTAAGTCCTGTCACTAGGGCAGCCATGATTACGGTGTCTTCTTTTGTCCCAAAAAATCACGAACAAGCATTGAAGAAATTTAGGAATTTGATCCATCTTTTTCGATAGGAAAATATCACCAAGCACCTTAAGACACGTCCAACACTTATGTATGTCAAAAATGAGCCAAAAATACTGATAATGACTGATAATGTTAACATATGTTGGGGACATGTGTATTAATATAACAAAAAAAAAAAAAAAAATTAAATATCGAATATGCATAATCCATAAAATTTGAAGTCACCTTTTTTTTTTTTAATACATCCATGTTCATGACTCACCTATAGTACTAGATATTGGTAATTTAGAATAGCCAGCATTAGTCAAATCAATGTCGGTTCGGCTAACGTCTTCACCATTATTTGCGTACTCAATTGCCAATCCAGCTCCCTCAATCGCAGTCGGGTAGTAAGCTTACATAATACAAATAATAATGGAAAGGCCACCACTACAAAATAATAATAGAGTTTCAATGATAATCAAGTTTCTCAAATTCGCGATAGGAATAAATCGTTGATTGACGAAATTATATACGACCATTTTCCGACGAACGTTCAGTTTTACTTATGGCAATGCTCTGTATTATAGTCATATTTTCTTAGATTTTAATATACCAATATAACGGATTAAATAATGCCGTGTATGTGGATTTAGGATAAAATGTGATTTTATGTAATTTCCAAGAGGAGCACTGAATATGCCCAATTGTGTGTCCACTAAGGGTTATTTGCCAGAATGTCTGTTATTATTTGTATTTAGTTCGAAGAAGAATCCTGCCTGCTACCATCATGGTGATGATACTTTGTCGATGAAACAATATGTGAAAATGAAGTATTCCTTGATCTCACAAACAAGTCTAGACTAAGTCATACGATAGGGAATTGAGATATCAATCCTTTGCAAACATTTAAGAAAATCGGATACTATACGAAATGAAGTTGACAGATGTTAGGCTAGCTGCCTGCGTCAAAAACAAAAAATGCAGAGTTCCGCTTACATTGTATTACAATTGGTGATACAAAAAAATTCACACAATACGGTAACAAACGATGATCGGAAAACGTCATGAAAAATATGCGGCCGGCGAGTTATCACCATCGAAGGCGATTTAATACAAAACAGAACTCAGTATCAAGTTCTCGAATAACTGGAATGCAATACCGCCAACAATTGCTGCGATTAAGATGAACGTTCTGAAAAAAAAAGCACTCCCAGTACACCAAAAGACATGATAATGTTGTTGATATTCAATGCAATGTTTCGCTACAAATACTAAAATTTCTTTCTTTTTTTTTTTGTATGTTTCTCTGTTCCTGAAAAAAAAAAAAAAAATAAATAAAAAATGATTCCTGAACGCCTGGCTTTGGTTTCAAATAGAAAACAACAGAATTGATACCAGATGTGTTGGTTGTGTAAAATTTAAGTTCTGTTTCAGGTTCGCAATAACACCTACCGCTTCTGTGTAAGCTGATAACATTAAACATCATACATACTATGTATGTATGTATATATGTATGTATGTATGTACGTAATAAAAAGAATGTGATAGAATTCCGAAAATTGTCCTACAACTTTGGCCTATATTACGTATGGTTTCAGCTTATTTTTACGTCATACGTTGCGCCATATCACTAACACATCTATAAACCCAATATAGCTTTTTCACTTGTTTTTAATCGGTTAAAGCTTTTCATTTTATATATATATATATATTCGTTTACAATATTTGCAGCTGTTTTCATATGCAAGATAAACAAAACACACAAATGTTTTTTTTTTTCTTCTTTACTTGAAATATACATTTTTGTGTATTTTGTGAATAATTATTGTTTGTTATCTGAGTTTGCAAAATTGATCATAATCCAGGTTAGTTTGGATTTTTCAAAATTGATATTTTTCGGGTCAACTATGACGTCATAATTATAACTAGTAGCACAAATTATTTTGACCTATTTTCCACATTTTAAATCTTTCCTTTTTTTTTTTTCTTTTTTTTTTTCTCTCTGTGAAGATGAGAAACTTTGCTGCATTGAAATGAATTCGTTTAATAATTTATATCAGGTTTACAATTTTATATATATAAAAAAAAAAGTATTCTTTCTTTAAACCTTTAATTAATAGATAATAATTTTTTTTTTTTTTTTTTTTTTGCAGTAATAATATAACTGCTTTTGTTAAACGTTCTGATCTCTCTCTGCTAATCAAACTACATTTCTTTTGCATCTATTTTTTCCCATATGTTAGTTTGTGTGTGTGTGAAGAATAGTTACTTTTCCATTCACTGGGTTACAGCAAGCAATTGCTATCATAAGCTGCGGAACGCCTTGTAAAAAAATGAGTGATGTTCTTACAGAGCTCCTACTCTTTTTAGTTTATTATTCTCTATGTTTTGCTCACTCTCTTTCTCTCTCTGTTTCTCTTCCCGTTTGTTCGTTTACCAGTGCATTACGCACACATTAACTTGAATATAAAGTTGTTTTCCATATACACATTGTTTACGTTTTAGTTGTTGGTTTCATGATATTTTTAGACTTTTTGAAAGGTCGTGTAAATTCTTTTACTTGGAACTGGTTTATGTTGAAAAATTTTTGCCACTTTATGACCGCTCTTGTATATGCGTACATCCTCAAAAATATCCATCTATCTAAGTAGATACACAAATATGTTGGTTGGTGCATATCTATGGTATTGTTTTGTAGTCGGGTCTAGTCTCTTGAATATATTCTGCAGTTGCTTTCATATATATACACATACATACATACATACACTAGTCTCTTGAATATATTCTGCAGTTGCTTTCATATATATACATACATATATACATACATACATACGTACGTACATATATACGCACATCCATACATACAAATGTATTTTATATATATATACGTATTGTATTTTATATATATATATATATATATATATATATATATATATATGTTGTGTACTACTGCGGTATAACTTATACTTTGTTTAGCATTTTTACATGGCAAAAATGTTTGCGCCTTTATTTCTCTGCTTGCGTGTTGCTGCTGTACAGAGACAATAATATCGCGTTGTTTGTGTATCTCTCAGTTACTCCGAGCATCGTGACTACATTAGCAGAGATTGCAGCAGAAAAAAAAAAAAGTAAAGCAGCTGACATCTACAACTCAAGTCATTGAAATGTACAAAGCAGTAGAGGTGAATGAAACTGCATTCCATTCCAATGAGATTCCATTGCATTCTAGCACAGATTTTTTTCATAATATTCTTGCTGTTATACGTTTAAGATTTTAATCGCTCTCTTTTTATGAATTAATTCATGTTTTTTTTTTCGTTTTTTTTTTTTTTTATTATTATTAGAAACTGTGCTTTTCGAAAAATTTTCAATTAAAACATTTTAGTAACACATCTGAAAAGCTTGCAATATACAATTCGCTATGATGTTGTTGTTGTGTTATTATTTGTACTGATGTGTCTATTTTTATGTGCAGTCCAAAGTCCTGGGATGGCAGTAAACAACATATTCAAAAAAATATGTAAATAATATATACATATATACATATACAAATAAGTTACATACATATACACTTATGTTACATACGTATGTATACGTTATATACATTTATACGTTATATATGTATAATATATGTCCACTTTTGAATTTTCAATGTATTGCTCATTTGAAACACACTTACGATAAAATGCAATTTATCCGCCAACATATTCCTTATTATTGCTTATTCCTCCATCCGTTTTTTTTTTTGCACCTAATTCAAAATGAAATTTTGAAGCTTTTTTTTTGGCCCTAAAATTTCTAAAATTCTCGTTTATTATGGCGTTTACGTTGATGAGGAGCTCAGCCCAAATTATTAACAAAAAAAAAAAAAAAAAAATTTCATATCAAAGTTGTTAAAATCTCACTCTCAGTCAAATTATTTTAAAGAGCGCAGGGCTGTACATTTCTCTGTTGGTGTCACCTTAACGATCGATTTGGCAGCATTTTCGCATTTTCGTTTGATTGTTGTTCGATCATGAATGTGTGCGATAAAAAGGAAAACGAAAAGATCGTATGAAAATGTCAGAAATAGAAAGTGCATCCATCTAAATGAGACTATAGATGGAGTTAGAAGCATAAGTTGGGCTTATTACGTAAATGGTCAATAATTTTTTTATTTTATTTTTTCACTGGTGTACCGTATGTTTATCTGTATATATAAACAAAAACCATATGTTGTTTATATGGCAAAATTAATCACTTATTGCTTTTAAATGCAATTTAAACGACTCTGTTTTCAATTATCGCATTTAATAAAGTCAGTGTATGTCGCGGATACTTTCGTTGTTGTTTAAGTTTTTCACATATTTCATGTAGAATGCAATAAGATTTTTTTTTTTTTTTTTTTTTTTTAAGTAAATATATGATATAAAGAAAACGGAAGAGACCGTGTAACGAATATAGAGGGAAAAGGTTGAGTTAACTTAGGAGCCAGAATATATTCACTGCTTCAGGTTTTTTAATTCCATTCGTTAGTTTTTGCTTCAACTTGCAGGCTCTTAACGTACCGCGATCCATATCGCTTTGTAGCCCAAAGATCGATCTTAATTTAATTCTGCACCTTCTTGTTGCAACTTGAGATCATGCTTAACCCCAGTCCCATCTGTAGTTGAGAGTCAGCCAGTTTTATTCTTTTTAAAAGTAAATTGAAAATTTCTTTCCATTGCATGTTGAGCTTTGAATACAATGAATTTAATTATAATTTATTACTTTGTTCAAGTCCTTTGTGTACTATATCCATGTGCTATTCCGAAACAATTCTTCGAATTAACCACACTTAAATTGGTAGTCTTTCAAAAACATAGTTTTTCATATCCTATAAGTGTGAATAGAAAGATAAAAGTAGATCAGTAGTCTAAATCGATTCAAATTATAAAAAAAAAAGAAAATATTAAATCTGTTATTCTTATCTATTGAATATTACTCTCGGATATAGAAAGGCAATTTCTAGTAAGATTTCATTTATTTAAGATAACATTTATAATGAAAAATTAAAATTTGTTTCTTCTTTTTTTTTTTAATTTCAGATTACAACTAGAGGATTCTGGAGGCGAATCGTATCAATATCACAGCGATAATCAGTCAACTACAACACAGAATCAACAACAACACGTTTTAACTGCAACATCATCGCGTCAACGTCATAGTTCTAATATGAATCAAAACGGCAGCAGCAGTGGTGGCAAACATGCAACGGGAGGCTCGGGTGTTGGTGTAAATAATGGCGTTAATAATAAAACACTTGAAAATGAAAAACGTATACGACGTGAAATCGCCAACAGCAACGAAAGAAGGCGCATGCAAAGTATTAATGCCGGATTTCAGAATTTACGTTCTCTGTTGCCTCGTCATGAAGGCGAAAAGTTGAGTAAGGTAAGTGTCTTGTCTTTTTTTTTCTTTTTTTGATTTTTGATCACAGAGAAACAACAAGAAAGTAAGAAGAAAATATTATTCAAACAAAAAATTGAAAATTGTTAAAAAAGAAACTACCGATATGCAGAAGATAAAATTGAGTTTTTTTTTCTTTGACGAAAGAAATATTTCTTTCTTTCTTTCTTTGACAATTTCATCGGCCAGCTGTAGAAGTAATTAACGTTTCTTTGCAATGTGTTTGTATTAAGCAAGATTTTGGTCATTTCCCTGATTTCTACTTATAAAAAGTATTAAAAGTAATGAATGAAATGTTTTTAAGGGAAATCATTTAGCAAACTCCTAAAAGATGTTTTACAAATTCTTCCAGATTTGTTACTTATGGTATTATTTCCGTATCTGAAATAGTTTCTCATTATGCGCAGTCAACTTGTTGGTTGCCCGAGCTCTTTACAGTACGTAGTTCGGCACTGTTTGCATTTTGCGTCTTAGCAACACTAATTGATGTCCGATACTATCTAAGGAACCTGGAAAGATTAACACTTTTTCGCCAAAGGATTCTTCAAAACACTTTGTCATTTGAGCGCGACTAGTATTTGTTTACAATGATTTAAAAATTGTGCACAAGCGAAATAATTGAATTAACTCATGAAAATTTTGATGCAATAATTTATAAGTCCGTGACCTATCGATCACGACAAGAATACGATGATCATCTTATTCTTCTACTATTGATTACGGACTCCTCTTCTTTGGCTCGGTGGAGTGCTTCGATAATGAGGCCGCCATTAGATTAACACCGAGTATGTCGTGCCTGGAAACATTGGTGGTGTGCAAAAATTGGTAATATAAGATCAACATCTGACATATTGTGAGAATAAGACCACCTTAGGAGGCATTCAGTTTCATCATCATATATAAAATGTTACATGATTATTTAGCGTGAAAATAAATTTGTTCACTTCGGTGTTCATGTGGTTTGACAAAATGTCGAAAAGATGCTCGTGTCATTTGATGCAAAACAAAGGTTTAAGGAATGCAAATGCCTGTGGCGGTACTTTAAAGGACGTAACAGATAACGAATCAGAGATCGATCTATACTTATGAATCGAAAATGAAACAGTAGTCAACTATATGGATGCTCTCAGGTAAACCATATCCAACAAAAGCTGTCCAAGTTCAGAAGGGCTTCGAACCAAGTGCTTGTACGTTGCTTAGATGCTTAGCTAACAGCAGCAACGGCTTTAGAGGAACGTAAAACGATCAATTCTTAGCGGTACACATCAAATTTTTTACCGGGAATAAGGTGAAATGAGAAAAGAAACCAGTATTGTTGAGTCAATCTTCATCAGAACTACAGGAACTTTGAAATCTCTTCTAAGCACGGACTATTTAAACATTTAAGAAATCGAATTAATAAGTCATCCTACCTGAGTATGGTTCTCATTTGACACTTAACGATTTCTTCTTATCTCGTATATCAAGAATAAATTGCGTAGAAACATTCAAAAACCATGTTTCGAAGGTGACTCAGGGAATAAATACTATGACAAGTGATTCGAAACTATGCAGTGTAGGTTATAGAAATTATAAAAAAAGAGAATATCTTGGAAAGGAATAAAACAATTTCCAATGACAAATTACCGCTATTTCATTATTGAGCTTACGTACCATACGTTCCTGTATTCAAGTCATTTTGGAAATTATCTACAGTTAATCGCAATGAACCTGTTAGTCATTTTATTAATATTATTATGTGATACTAACGTCTCTGTTACCCTGTGCTTCCGCGAATGCATATGAAAAATTCTCCTAGTGCGATTTAACCTCGAAATGTTTTAGACATAAGCGATAGATATAGATTTGTTCTGGTTCGTAATAAAACTTTCTTAAGTGATGATGGTGGTAAAGTGTTTTCAACTCAAACGTATATTCCAATCAAAAAAAAAAAAAAAAGATTACAGCTCTGAGCAAAGGTTTTAAGAGGATAATGAACTTTAAGACTCACCTAACATATTGCATCTGCTATGCATATACATGTTGTATACGCAGTCGTCCGAACTTATGCATGTTTATGGACAAATTTGTAAGAAAATGTAAGCAATATGTTGTTTTTGTTTTTCTTTTTTTTTTGTTTTTTAAACAAATCTTTGAGTCTTTGAAACAGAATGAAAACATTTCAGATAGGTGTGCAGAATTCTTAGCAACGAACTAAAAAATTTCAACATCTTTCACACGAAAGCGTTCACATATGGAAGCGTAATTTCCTTTTTTTTTAATTGATAAGGCGCCATTTATATGAAATGTTTGGAATCAGAACTATAAAGAGACAGAAAGTTTCTTGGAATGAATAGATATCGATCCGTATTCCAGTCTCAAAGGCATAAGACATATCCAATATAACAACATGTATCATGACTGACTACACCACCCACCACCAGCATTACCTTAACGTTTTTTTTTTTTTTTTTAATTTTTTTTATTTTTTTTTTTGCTTTTTTCTCTACACATACTTTTTTTTTTTTTTTTTTTTTTTTGATAGAAGCGTTGTTCACATCTTATAATATCCCATTTACAACCTCCATAAGGAAATATTATACGATACTATACTACCACATCACAAAAAGTAGTTGCGCATATTTAGGTTTATGTATGAAATTAACCCCCAGTATAGCATATTATCCGCTCGAAACAAACCATCGTCGCCTATTACTCTCATCCCTCATCCCACTTTCACTTGCCAAGCATACTATATATTTCTATAGATACTGGTGGTGGAATGGTGGATGGGGTGGTATATATTTAATATTTTTACAACTTGTGCTCCTGTTAAATACACATGTGATTGCTGGTATATAGTATTTTCCTTTTTAACGTTAAAATTTTTTTACATTTTGTTTTGTTTCCACTTTCCTTTGTGCAAGTAATTCTCTTATATATATATATATAAGATATATATATATATATATATATAGATATATATATATATAGATACATGGGTAAATGGAATGGAGAAAATTGAAGCAAAGAAGAAGAGGTGTTGGCCGTGTGCGTATATGATGTTTACGTATTGGTGTCGTGTCGTCTATATTAATATGTACGTAGTTGCGTCCCGGTTAATGCTGATTCTCGCTCAATAACCCTAAAGTTCTACGTACGATTTTCTTGCAGCATCAGGTTCGCACATGCGTTCTAAATTTTGGTACAGTACGGCACTAATTCGAATACATTTATGAACAGAATCTTATAATTTTTATGCTTTATTTATTACTAAATACTTGGCCTAGACAGGAGAAAGTATTTTTGAATTTTGAAGATTTTTTTTTCAAAACATTTTTTAAATTATGGTCAAATGAATCTTTAAAAATATTAAATCGAATTTATTTTTTTTTTTAATGATTACTCGAAAAATATTTCTGAATTTGTATAAGAGGAGACCTAAATCAATTACTAAGGCATGAGGTTTATAAAGTTTACTAAGAATTTTTATTTCAATAATGAAGAATTTATAGAAAAATTCAAGTATAAACCTGAAATGTCAAACATTTTTAATAGGTTTTCCTTAAAAGTTAATGGAAAATATTTAGTTTCCTCTAATTTTCATAAGTCGTTCGCGATCGATTTTAATTTGATTTTAATTTGATCGGCCTTACCTAGCGTTTAGTCTAAAAAAGCTTTGGAACTTAATTTCGTATATCGCTTCTGAATGATATTTTCATTTAGAGTGTTTTGTTCGTATCGCGTGCTGCGTATCTGTTTGCTTTCTTGCGAGACTGTTTTTCCTCTTTAGGGTATAAAAATGCTAAAGCATTTTTTTCTCCTCACCATGTTCGAAATATAATTAGATTAAATCACGAACTTTATTGCTACAAGTGTTTTTAAAATGTTCGCATTATTTTTCATGGATATGTATGAATATGTTTCTCTCTACTTCAAAAACTTTCCGACTCATAAAAGACACACGTTACAGTACACTTTTATAATAAGGATGATTTCAGTGATTTCACCAAATAATTTTACTTGAAAACACAAGCGCTTGCGTTGCTTTCAAAAGCATTAAGTATTTGATTTTCCAACACCAACATATAATAGTTTCTATCTACATATAAACGAATAATATAAAATGAACAAAAATTAAAAAATTAGAAAAAAATATTGAACATTTAAGTTGCAATTAACTTATGTTTCTGCCTGCCTCTACGATGAGATATGTTGCATACGTGGGGATTTTCACGTTGCAAAATCGCCCTTGTAGCACGGATATAATGGGGATTTCAAGGTAATTTCACTAAAATGCGAGTTTTTGTTTCATCTGGCAACCTTGAAGTATTAGTGACTTCTTATCGGCATCACATAATTTTTTTCGTGCAAGAATGTCAAGTTTTTTGCGGTATAAACATCATTTGGGCGAAATTTTAGTTTTTTCGCTTAATTTCAAAGATGGTGCCGCTAAGTTCTTACAAACAATGAACAGTGGTAGTGGTAGGAATTCTAAAACGCAACCACGATGCACAACCATAGGCAAACCATTAATATGGACCACAAAGCTGAATGTGCATGGTGATCCTATCTGGCGCGGGTAACATGAAT
>KK351376.1:0-69247 GCA_000671755.1 Glossina brevipalpis | reverse complement strand
CATAAATCTGAAATTGTTTGATCGATACTTTACGAGAAATCTACCAGTGTAGCCATCTACCGAAAAAATAATGGATTTCTTTTTCCCCAGACTTATATTACGTGATTAGTTTTAACGATTTAGCTTCAGAACAAAGGTGACCGACCATCGAGTTGTTAAACTCAATGCGTGATTGGCAGTTATATATAAACTTAAGTATAGTATGGTAATTATCTTGGAAGTTTCATATAATTTTTTTTTTTTCAATCTGACACTCAAACTGTTCATATGTTTTCAGCGAGTACCCATTTGCAAATTCTTTGTGACGGCACCCCTTGTTTGTTTTAAATGTTTTTACATATTTATTTGTTGTTGTTGTTGTTGTTGTACATTAGAATGTCAACAAAGTGTATACGTTTTTTTTCCATTCAATCTTTCGCAACTACACAAATTCAGTTACACGATATTTTTTGTCTTTGCATGAAGTTCTTTTAAAAGTTCTTGTGCGATAAGTGAGTTACATTACTTCAACACATTATTTATTGATGATACATTTTATTGATAAACATTTAAAAATTCGGGACATGTTCAACATAGATAGTTGGAGTATATATATATATATATATGTAAATTCAAATAACTCTTCAGGCTGTTTGTGTGTATGTGCGTGTGTGTATTCAAAAACTTAAATCAATTCGAGAAGTTAAGCAAGCAAAACTAGAATTTTGCATAAACACGTGCAACAAATTAGTTAGCTCGCCTCGTTTCCTCCCACCTACTGAAATATGCACAACAAACATATTCACGCATTTATAAAATGTATGACTAATAATTGGAAAATGAAATAAATAATAATAGAAAATAGATAAATGCATCACTTTTAAAGAATTTCAATTGAATTTTTTTTCTTTTTTTTTTTTGCTATCGCTTATTATAAACCGGCAAAATTTGTATTTCACGAATTAAAAAAAGAATTTCGTTTTTTTT
The DNA here is from genome assembly GCA_000671755.1 of Glossina brevipalpis. Classification (NCBI taxonomy): domain Eukaryota; kingdom Metazoa; phylum Arthropoda; class Insecta; order Diptera; family Glossinidae; genus Glossina; species Glossina brevipalpis. The sequence continues at coordinate 68,281 of KK351376.1, read as the reverse complement.
TTTTTTGCATACAAAGAGAAGACAAAAGACGAAAACACATGACCTCCTGATCGTCCCAAACGATATAATTTCATTAAATGTCTGTCTATACTTCTGTTATGTGCAGTCGCTTACTCTTCTTCTTTCAACCGGCACTCTTGTATCATACGTTAACCACAATGAAGTATGAATATGAGTAAACACACAATATAAAAACAACAATGATTACGAATGCAAGGTTAACAACAAACTTACAAAACTTACATATGTGCAATGTTTTGTTCAAAAGAGAGAAATAAAACATATGTATGTAAAGCTAAGATTTCGTTAAAAAAAAATGTGTGCAATCAGCTGATTATTTAATGGATTCACCTAAAATCAAGTTTATTTAGATTGAAATTTATTTGCTGTTTTATAAAAAAAAACAAATAAGTTCACATTACACATTTAAATGAATTCTCACTCTCTCTCTCTCTCTCTCTCTCTCTAGTGCATTGTTTAATTATTGTGTCTTAATATTAAATCAAAATATTAAGAGAAAGTATTAATATTTCATTAGAAATAAATTCGTTTGTTTTATTGTATTCAGCAGTGTAAATGAATATGCATTAAAAGTCATGGAAGAGAGAGACTTTGATGGAATTCTTCTCATGGGTTGTTCGGAAAGTCATTTCATTTTTTTTTTCAACAGAAAACAGAGTACAAACGAACTTTTAAAATTGCTTAATAATGCACTGCGAAGATCCGATGGGGTATTAAAATAAGCTTGTTAAGGTCGTTAAGCTATATAACGGAGATGGGCCTAAGGGAAAACTGATCTTACCAGTATACTTAAATTATTCGTGGTTATTATAAATTTGTTTGAGTTATAGTAAGTATTCCCAAAAATCGCCTCAATAGAGGATTTAATTGTATTTTTTCACAGCCAACAGCTGAGATATATGGCAAGGTTCACTTGCAAAAAAGTTCGATTCATTCTACAGCAGTTGTTTTTGTTGTACTGTTGGTACCCTGTCAGGTCAAAGGCAGGATTTTCGGCATATTTTAACTTTTTAATATCGAAAAGCTGAAAGTGGTCGCTCAAGCACGAAAAAAATTATCAGATGTGTTTGGAGAAGTTGCATTGACCGAACAGAACACCGGTGCCAAAACTGGTTTACAAAATTTCGATCCGATTATTTTGGTGTTGAAGTTGCACCACTTTCTGGGAGGACAGTTGAAGCTAAAAAAGTCCACATGAGGACTACTGAATAACATGTCGAAAGACCGCTTGAAAATGAAATTTATCGAATTATAAAAATGCTTATCCGATATAAGAAAGTTGTCTTTTGTTGTGATTATAAAAAATTATTTTCCGAAAGGACTTTCCAAACAACCTATTTTTTATATGCCTTTTGCATTAAAATTTGCTTAAGACCTTCTTTAGTTATTTCTAGCAACTATTCCAAAATCTTCAAAGATACTTACAATTGGGAAAATTAAAATTCAGATTTGATAGCGAAACGAAACTTTCGGTGAGAAGTAAAAAATACTATTTTATAGTGATTAACTCCGACATGACGTTTGATGAAAATGAAAAACTAACTTCTTGCATATATTGAAATGAAACTAAAAATATCCGAAATCAATGACATTGCCAGCAGTAAAAATATCGCATTAAGTAAATGCTTTAAAGTTAATCAAATATATTACCGAAGCTCTCTACAGATGTTTTCATTCAGAAATCCCTTAAAATAGTGTTGAATTATTTTTTAAAAATTTTTTTATTATCAATAAACATTACTTTTATGATTAAACGATTTAAATTATAATATCTCAATTGATTGAATGGATAATAACTGGTATATTAAAAATGTTATCTCCTTTACTTGCAGCCCAGCCAACTTAAAGTCTAATGTGAAGCTTACGCTAAAAATGATTTCACTTAAAAATATTTACATTGCATTCAAAAGCATTTAGTGATTACGTTTTTGCCCTGTAATAGTGTATGCCTACATATAATCATATGGGTTGCATCTGCAAATGAATATATGGCCAAGAGAGAAAGACGAAAAGAATTAAAAAATGAGAAAACATTGACCATTTAAAGAAAAGCTATTTATGCTTCTGGTTGTTTCTACAATTTCACCTAGATTGGTATACATTCAGCGTGAAGTATTTTAAGTAATCGTTTTTTCTTTCGTTTCCATTGTCTTGCAACACGAACAAGTTAATTTTTCTTTCCCCAATCAAGTAAAGAAATGAAAATAAAGCAGTGCTTTGTGTCAAACCGAGGACTAATGTGGCAAAAGACGGTTAGGATGTAAACTAATGCATTTTAAGATAATTCCATTGCTATCGCAATATTCTGACGATTGACTATGATTTTTTTGACGAAATTGTCTTTTTGTTTAAAATCATGGAATTGATCGCAATAATTCAAATCATGCTCAATGGTTAAATGATGGGATATACTGACATGGATTAATTATTTTGTAACGTAATGCTTAGGCTCGTAATGTTTTCAGAGTTGCTATAGTTTTTATTTAAAATCAACCTGCTTTCCCCAGTGTTTAGAAAAAGAAATGAAACTCAAGGGAACAATGTGGATATTAGATAATTCAATTTAGGACAGAGATAAATTCCAACTTTTCGTCATTTAAGTTGGATATTATTCGGGTCACTTTCACGATCTACTCTTTGATGCTATTTAGTTTTGTATTGGGATTGTAAACTATTTCTCAAAGTTACCCAAAAAAAAATCATCGAAAAATTCAATGGGATTAAGACAGAAATTCTTCTAAAATTTTCAATTTTTATGGTCTTTTATCATTTTACAATTATAACCGATAAGTATTAAGAATGAAACATAATGATGAATAAAAATGATTCACAGCGTATGTATGTAATACTTTTTTTTGTTTGGTTTTAAAAGCTTTCTATTTTTTGCATTTATTTCTATTTATCTGTGTATGTTTTTATATTAACATCGAATTTTTGTAAGATCATATAGATCTAAGAACACAAAATATAGAAGTTTAATCGTACCATTGAAACATCGATTGCCTACGTGTACAGCTGGGTGGCATTTACACGCGTACGCATAACACAGTCTCACGCAATGGAATGTAATTTAAAAGCATTCTTTCTATAAACTTGTAAGTGAAGCAAAATGAACATGACGTGATTTGTCCACAAATACCACAATTTTTTTAATATTGTAGATTAGCTGTTATTGTTTTTATGGTATTTGTAAAGAAAATCCAACAAAGCACACCATTTATAGAAATACTTTAGCGCGCGGCAGACAAAGTTATATCGTCTTGTAAACAAACGGCAGCGACTGAAGCGAACGACACGATCTTGTTTAAAGTATAAACATTCATTCGCCTCATTAGTAAGGGAGTGTTGTGTAGAGGAGGGTATTAGGCATCAGCTGCTTTGCGTATTTTTATTCATCTGTTAATAAACACAACAGCAATCATACAAAAAAAAAAGAAGCACACATTAGAAATAAAAATAATGTACAGTCGGGAAAAATTGGAAAATGAACCAAATAGCAAGCGTATGTTAATGGAAGTATAACCATATCTAGTGTTAGGCTAAATACCTACAAGTGAGGGAGGGGAAATAATATGAGAATGAATACAAATAAAAACTTGCTTTTGTTTTTTGCTTGTTTGCGTTTTGCCGTCGACCCGCTCTCACACTTGTTACTTAATATTTCCGTTTCATTTTAACGCTTGTTGTGCAAATTATGATATTTGTACATGGCAGCGAGTTACGTTTGCAGCAAAACATGTGTTTTCTCGTTCCATTCCATCTGCTTATTTTGTATGGAACAACTAGGTAAATGAAACTGTTTTGTTCTCTCAACTGTATTATTGCGGCGAAGGTTGGAAGTATTGGTTTGTGTCACAGCGTTGATGAGGCCGCAGAAAAAAGTACAGTCATCACAAAAACGTAACACAACAAAAAGATATATCAACGAGTAAAGAAGAAAAAAAAAGTAAAACAGAGAAAAAAAATAGCTAAAAACATATGCGACCGCTTTATGTGTAAAAGCGATTACAAGAGTATGTGTATATTTCATCTGTTTTTCCTTCTGTTTTGTTTTTCTTTTTCCGCTTCACCTCTTATTTGTTTACATTTCGAAGAGCTTTAGCTTTGTGTTGTTTACGACAATCATCAGTTCTCACACTCCTACCCGTTTTAAATATTTTACATACATATGAACGAATTTCGTGTGTGATTTTTGTGTTCATTTAAATTTTGCCGGCATTTCTGGTTTTTTTTTTTTATTATAATTTTTTTTTTTATTGTTTTTCTGTTAATGTTATTTTGCAAGTTTCGCTGCATTCACACATATACTTATGTATGAACACATTTGTATGTAACTGAGCAACTGTTGTCTGCTATTTTGTTTTGGCCATCTGTATTTAGCAACACTACAAGCCATATATATCTGTGCTAATATATAAACACACATATAAAAAGTCGAATATTTTTTTTTTCTTTTTATTAATTTCTATTGGTGGAATTTTTCCTATTTTTTTTTTTTTTTTTTTTACTTCAACAAGTTTGCTTGCAGAAATACAAAAGAAGATATTTTGACATTCCAAAGAAGACCGAATAAATTGTTTTCATAAATTGAAAATGCTTATCTCTTGGGTCAAAAAAGTTTTATTTATCTTATTTATTTTTTTTTTAATATACAAGAATTATGAGTGACTGTTTGTACACCGATTTGAATATTTTGTTGACTTTTCATAAATGCATATTTCTTTACTGAATTCTCAACCGCTTTTTGTTTCCTATTATAAGATGGTGACTTCTTTAAAAGGGGTAACGTCACTGCGAACTTTTTAGAGAAATAAATTTTTTTTTTGTGGCAAAAAACTCATTGTATGCAAAAAATTGTTTCTTTGAAATTTCGGCATTTTTGCTAAACCCTCCCTTTGTTAAGTGAAGGTCCGGCTGGCAAGCTAAAACTTAATCTCTTGTTTATTGTATTGTTCAAGATCATCTCAAAATATTTGCAAACAAAAATATTCTAGAGTAAATTCATTGAGAAGACGACGCTGCAGATAGATTTGTGATTGAGAGCGATTCGATGAGAAAAAGGCGAATTTTTTCTAAGTTCAGTAAAAGTACAATGAGAAGCGACTTAGAAAATTTTTAGAAATGTGATGAGAAAAAGGCGAATTCTTTGTAAGTTCAGAATGAAGTTTTTGGAGTTGATTATGAATTCATACAGCAAAAGGGGCATTTTCCTGTGGAGAATGAGGAGAAATATTTGAAGTTATAAAGTACTAGGATTGCAAATCAATCGAAATGAGTAATTGAGAATGACGTAAAATATTTCCGATAAACTAATCTAAACATTTTTATAGCTTACACGCCACTTGTGGCATAGGGAATCATAAGGAGATATATAACATATCTTTTATCAGAAATATTTTCTGAATCTTGAGTAGCAAGAAAATGAATAAATAAGGGAAGCTTTTCAGTTAAATGGATTCTCTTCACTTTAATGAAAGTTGTCACCTTTGTTTGTGTAACATGATGTGGCCTAAAGTAACTGTAAAAAGGTGGTGTGCTCCCAAAGTTCTCGCACTACTCACTGTCATTTATTCACCGTGCCTGAGGCACGGTAACGCTATGCAGCCCGCAAGGCAATTTATATATATATTCACAAGTGGTTGCAAGCATATGATCACGATCCTTTTAATAGATAGCGAGTTGATGACAAATTCAGATTATTCCTAAACCTTTCTGAAACAGTTCATCTGCATGGTTAAAAGGGTAAACTTTGATAAAATAAATCTTTAAAAGAAGATAGACGAATACTACGATGCAACCTTAGAAGAAATGAAGAGAAAAGAATCATTACGAAAGCTTCTTATGGTATAATACAAAGGAAGTAGTTGGCTTTAAGACTGCTTTGCAAAAAAGTAAGTAACTGTAACCGGTAGTTCAACATTGAGACATTGCCAAGGGTCTTGCCTTACGGATCTGTAAGCAAACATTCCTAAATTGATGCTCTGTAGAGCGGGACTTTGATTAATCTCAATGCATGCTTGAATATGATTCCAAAAGAGAGAATTTATTACCTGAGAGAGTATTGAAAATTTTCTCCTTTTGTGTACACCAACCACTTGCGTCAACGAATTTCGCTTCCAATCCAATTCTTAGTTAGAAATACCGTTATATATTAAATTCTAACTGTATTGATTGATAAATTTCAAAATCATATGATTCTCAATAAACAAGAAATTCATAACTGTTGCTTTAAGGGATAAGTCGCAGTTAAATATTAATTTCATTTCTTCGTGCATGTTTTTAATTAAAATAAAATTTTCTGCAAACTTGTGTGTTCATTAAAAAGCTGTAGCCAAAAGAGTGACACTATCTTGAACATGATTTTAATACAAATAAGTAGCAAACAATGAAACCACCTCAGTGAAGGTAGGTCATCAACATTTAATGTTGATAGAATTGTAAAATTATGTGTTACGACCGAAATTTAAACTGAAAGAGCTTTTTTTTACGAACTTTTCATTCATAAATAAAAGTAAAATTCTCTCATTTACTTATGAAAAATACAAAATCTACATTAACAATAACGAATCATTCGTATTGCAACAATTTGTTATTAGCCAGATAAGGGTGTAGTGTGCACCATCTATTGTGTAATGTGAACTTTAGAAGGGGTTTCCCCTTTTGTATTTGTACTGCCAAATATTATTTTGTTATCAATCAATCGCGTGAATACCATATTTTTATCAAGCACTTAAATAAAATCTTTTGTTTTTTAGGCTGCTATTCTTCAGCAAACTTCTACATATATTTGTGAATTGGAAAACCAGAAAACGCAATTACTAGCCCAAAATAGTCAGTTGAAACGTCAATTGGGACAACATGAAGCTGGCGGTGGTGGTGGCGGAGGACCCGGCAATGGTGGCGGTGGTGGTGATGGAACAACTTCAGCTGATGCAATCAATGGTGTTGCTATTAAAAAACGAAAATTGACCGATAACGTTGTTAATGTTCAGGCTATTAGTGATTCGTCTGACGAAGGCTTGGGATCTATGTCACCAGAACCTATGACTTTGTTAAGTGCGTCCGGTGCTACATCTACCAGTGCGTGTGGTGTGGTCAACACCAAAGCCCAAATGTTATTAGCTCAAAATGCAGCAAAAGAAATTTTAGATTTGAAGGAGCAACTATTTAAAGAGCGTCGATTACGTACTGCTTTAGAGGAGGAGCTGCAAGCAATTAAACGTCAGCTTATTACTGTGGCAACAGCACCTCAACCAACGGCAGGCGATGATTGCACTGATGGCGGCTCCAGCACTTACATTCCGCGAGAAGTTATTGAGCATACGGGCAATTTGGTACGCGACGATTGCGAAGAGTTCTCATATGTTGAAATCGATGAATTGACTGGTCAGCAGCAGGTGGTCGTTTGCTCTAGTATAGAGGAATTGGAAAATGAGACTGCAGCAGCAGCAGCTGAAATTATAACCGAAGATAATGTACACGAGGAAGTTATTTTATCATCCACCTCGTCCACTGAATCCGAACAAGAAGTGGCAGTTAACGCTATTGCCAAGGCATATGCCGAAGGAAATTCACCCAGTCCCGACATTTTACAACCCATTTTACAAGCAGCGATCAAAGCAACGCCAAAAGTGGAAGTTGAACGCATTACCGACGCCACTTTAAAGAAAGTTAAAACTGAGAAAATCGAACAGACAAGTGGTTTAACGCGTTCCCGCCAAAATTTGGAAACTATTGTAGAGGCAATACGCCATTTAGAAGGCGATCATTTGTTTACCGATGGCACCGAGCAGCATAAAGTGTTGGTAGCTCAAGCTCAGCAACATGTATCAACTGTACGCGGTCAAGAAGTTCCATTGGCTTTGACTACAAAACAGCACATTGCCCAACGCAAAACGCTCTCCGAATTACGCCCATTTCTGCAATTAAAAGGTGGCACTAAACATGTCACAATAGTGGGTAATGCGTTAACTTTATCTAAAAATGGAACAGCCGTTATACAAACACAGAAAGATAAAAGCACAAATAGTACCGGAATTACGCCGGTATCGCTTTCGACTGCAGTAACACCAACCGCGATCTACAAGGTACCGACGACAAACAACAATGCCGCCGGCGGTAACAGTTGTACGGGAAGAATTACAAGTACCGGTGGTAATTTAACCATAACAGGTACAGCTTTAAAACAATGTCGTCCAGGCGTAATTGTCGCAAAGCAGCTGTCTTGATTTCGCGGCTCCCCACCAAACGCTGCTACAGCGTTAATTAGCAAAAAGGCATTAATTCAAAAGGCAGAGTTAACGAGAAACTGTTTAACAAAGATTAATAATGAAAATAATAATAATGATGATGATGACGATAGTGATGAAAATGCTGACGCTGAGGACAATATTGAAATGGAAAATGAAGAAGAAGAAGAAGAAGATGACATAGAATACGAAACGAATACGGAAGAATTATGCGACGACTTGATGGAAACTACATTGAATTCAAATAAATTGTTAAACATTAAGACCATGCCTTTGCCCAACGTAATTAACAAAATTCATACTTTGGAACAAAAATCCATTAACAACAATAAAGAGACTATTTTTAACCAAGAAGAAGAAGAAGAAGACGAAGACGATGAAGAAGAAGACGAATTGCATGATACCGAAGAAGAAGAAGAAGAAGATACCAGTGAAATTAATGTAGAGACCGATGGTACCGTTAATTTAATTGAATTTGTTGTACCAACAGCAGCAACAAGAATAAGAAATGTAGAGGAAACTGATGATATGAATGAAACATTTTTGGGATCGAGTAGCAGAAACAACAAACACACAAAATTGATTAGATTTAATAATCGTATTAAAAATAATTTACAACAAAAACTATTTAAATATAAACCTAATAACAATATTATTAATAATTATTATAACGATAATAATAAGTTATTCATTAAACGTAATAATAATAATAATAATAGTAATAATAATGATAATAATAATAGTAACAATAATAATAAATCATCGTCTAGTATTATTAATAAAAAGAATGTACATTTTGTTAATATTACTGCAACAAACATTAGTAATAGAATCCATCATAATAATAAAACTTTTCATTATAATTCAAGAACAAATAATACCAGCAATAACAACTACAATAATAATAATAATAATAATTATAATGAAAGAACAAGTAAAACATTAAATTAAATTTAACATTAAAACATCGTAAAATCACATCATTCCTCACCTTACAACCAATTTATCGATGAATACGTTACACCTCTGGATGCTGCTAAAAATGCTGCTTTTTTTTCACACGCATGTTTTAAAGTTGTTTTTTTTTTTTTTTTTAAATTTATGATCCATTTTATCCCTATTAACAACCTATTTAATAATGCGCTCTCAATTATTAAAAAAATATTTAAAATTTAAGACTGTTTTTAATATTAAAATCATCATGCATCTATAATGTGATGTGAATCATTATTATAATAATATGGAGCATAAAAGTAAATTGTAAAATAATTCATTCTTTCAAATATTGTTTCTTCTTCAGTATCGTTTCTTTTTTTTATGTTGTTGTTGCAACGGATCGGTTTTTTCATGCATTTGCTATCAATCAGTTATCTCTTAAATTTGGAAATTTATGGAAATTGAAATCGAACATTACTTTACATTATTTAGTGCTTTTCCATTTGGTTTTTTTATGTTTGTCCGAGGAAAGCTGTTCCAACTATTTTTTTTATTCGTAATCGGTGAATGAATTAAATTAAATGATAAAATATTGATATTGTTCCTTGTAAAATATATCATCAGAAAATTTTAATCAAACCGAATATACACTGGAAATTATTGGTTTTGTCTTTCTACATGTATATATTGATTTTTCCTTTTGAGTTTATTTTGTATGGTCTGTTAGTATCAGAGAGATGCACCAAGTTGCAGTTAAAACTCAATGTAATTTCCAAGTGTTTCTGGTCAAGTATAGGGAGCTGTGTGGCTGATCAAGTATATATATATATATATATATCTGTATGCGTATATATGTATATATATCTATATGTATAATTGTATATGTGTATTTGTATATTTATATGTATACTTATATATATGTATACTATATGTATGTAGAACGAACTACCGACTGGTGGACCCATTAGGTAGATGCTTATGGAATCCCGGACATAATGAACTAAATTTGATTCACTTTTTGAAGGGACTATAAATGGATTAATTTTTTTAAGTCACTTTGTTCATTTTTATTAAGGCTTTAATAGCCATTGGAAAAACTTCGATCCTTCTTTAAATCGCACAGAGCATGACAAAATAATCAAAAGCTTCAATTCAGCTACGATTTTTAAGGATCTGTACGTACGTCAACAGCTTCCGTTCTTAAGCAACAGAAATAATCTGATTGACCTTAATTATAAGAAGTGATTAAGGTAAAGATTGTCTTAAAAGATAAATTCATAAAAATGCCATAAAAGGAAAAGCAAGAAACTACATTAGTGTCATTATGCAATGTTAACGAATCCTGAAAGAAATCTCTTCTTTTTTTTTTTTTTTTCTTTTAACATACAAAATTGTATTTCGATTAATATTCATCGTTTATGTAAAATCTTGTATAATTAATTATGTATATAATATATAATAATTGCGCAGTAGACAACGAAAAAAAAAAAAAAAATTCTTTCAAAAATATGAATTTTCATTTGGCAAATGAGGAAGAAGAACAAAAATAGTCCTCTCTTTACTTTTTTCTCAAAGAGAGAGAAGAAGCGTTGTCGCGATCCGGATGTTATGTAAATATTTTGTTTTGATATTTTGTACAACACTTCCCTTTTGCCCACTTGGGTGGGTAGGTAAAACTAAAATAATATCTTCTTGTTTTGTTTTAGAATATATAATAAAATTGATCTGCGTCTCCCTGAATGATGATATCTTTAAAAACTTTACAAATACATATCACAACGTGAAGTCGTCTTCGTTTGATTCGTTTGTAGATCGGAACTTTTTAAAAATGAATAGAATTTGTTGTAAATGATCTGAAAATTCTTCGCAATGATGTATGTTGGGGCTATTTATAGACTTTAATAGCTGTGACCATTGCAAAATTATAAGAGTATGATTTAGGAAAAAGAGCAAAAAGAGAGAGTTTCATCGTCATAAATGAGCAGGTGCTATAATAATTAAGATTCTCTTATTTTGATAACAGTTTCTCACGCGCCCTGTTCCATTATTTATGGAGACTCCTAACGCACCCAAAAGATAAGCGGATGATTAAGGACCTGTATATAAATATAGTTTATGGAATCGGGATTATACTAGAATATATGATTCGGGTAAACATAAGACGTTTTCAACAATGGCCTCACAACTTTCTAAAGTTAAAAAAAAAAAAAAGGAAAAGAAAATACAAAACCTTTAAAAATTTGGTCTAAAATCATGTAAAGAATTCATCAAACTAAACGCACTCAATCTCTTTGTAAATGGAAAATCTTAGATATTAAAATTTCTCCTACATATTTAATCAAATATATATACATAGATATATATATATATATATATATAATAAAAAATTAAAAAAAAAAAAATTTATAAAAAATAAAAAAAAATGTTTAAAAAAAAAAAGAAACTGAAGGCGCGACAACAAGAAAGTTAATAACTAACACTTAATTCTTCATATACTATCTCGCATAAGCAATATCAAGATAAACTTAGCAATTCGAAAATATGAAAACACACAAAATAAATAATTTTTAATAACAGAAAAATGCAGACAAAATTCTGGACATATTTTGCAATACACACCAACCACAACCAACAACAAAAACAAAGTACAAAAGCAAAAAAAAAAAAAAAATAAACAAAATAGACATAAAAAACATAAAAAACATATTTAAAAAGAAAAAAAAAAAGAAACAGGAAAACGATGGAAACAACTATACCAAAATTGAAATCTTAAAAAAAAAAAAAAATGTTTTCATATTTTGTAGCTAGTAAGCACTCAAGACCATCGCATTTTTTTTTATTTGTTATTTTTGGTTTTAATTTCGTATTTTCCTTTTTTTTCTTTTTTTTTTTTTTAATATATATGTATAGTAATTTTCAAATTCAAAAATTGTATTTTTTGAGTAAATAAAAAAAATTTACAAAAAAAAAATACAAGTAATATTGATATATGTATATTATTGCTTTAAAAAATCTTAAAGATGCAAAATTTTTAATATTAAGGAAAGAAATACTTAGTATTTTATATATTTTACTAGTTTCAGTCAAAAAGTATCGAGAATTTATTGTTGAAACTCTATCCAATTTAAGTTATTAAAATTTAAAAATAATGATTGTGCCTAATAGTATCCTTAAAGAAAGGCCAACTAATGTGGCAACTGATTCCTTCGGAAAAGACTTGACTTTTATACTAAGAACAAACGACTGAAGATATAAAATATAGAAATATGCATATAAGTATATATGTGCAATTTAAAGCAGCTTAAAATTATTCTCAAAATTTCTGAATTCTGAAAAAGGTTTTAGAAGCTGTAAGCTTTCATATATAGTCAGAGAATCGCCGAAATCTTTTATTCTTATAGTATTAAATTACAGAGAGTCGTTATTATAAGTAAATTTTTTGCACAATCATGGGTAAAGTGAACCATAAAGTCGGCCTATATATTCCCATAAAGTTACATGTATCGAAGACAATGTAAACGAATACAATCCGCCTTGTTTTCTCTATGGGAACTGACTAGGTTTAACTCTATGGGAATATAAGTGCGGTCTTTATTAAGTTTAGACCCTTATACGAACATCATGGCATCAACAATATCGTTTATGTCTCGTTCGAACTTATTTTGAATGATAAATTGCAAATTTAGTTAAGTAGTTTTCAATCAATTTAATCACCCTTGGCCATGATGCCGATTGCATTTTGGTAATAAGATCTGATTATGATCTTGAAGATAATCACTATACTTTTGAACTACTAATCAAGATTTAAAAAAAAATCTGGTATACCAAAAATGGAAGGAAATATATCTTGTTTGGATTTTGAATTGCTGAAGGGACTTTGCTCAGCTTAGATAGCTGTTTGACAAGAATATCAAAAATGTCGAGAATGTCGTTAAATTAAAAGCAAATAAATTCTATACTTGTTTTAAATAAATATGGATCTCAAATGATGGCGATTTGTTTGACTCTATTGGATATAATTCTGCGATGAACTACGATTAAATGAAGACAATTGTGTTTTGAAAAATTCAGTATTAAATAAACACTTTGCTGTAAAAACTTAATAGAAACTTAATAGAAGTCGTCTTAATAGATTCCAGGATTGAGTTACGAGTACGACACGCGCCGTAGAAAATTTCAATTTCATATAAAAGGTGTGTGTACAAGAAATCATTCCATCTATTATTAACTGTGACCACCTATCACCTATCATAACCAACGATAGGATTATTTGTTTATGAAATTGAAATCATTTTACGTACGACTAAAAGCAACGAGCTGGGGGTAATGTTTTTTTTTTTTTTGGAAATTTCTCAACTTTACGGTTTACCGGCATTTGAAAATGTGCAATCAGTAGTTAAAATGGATTAAAAATTCAATCCAATATTCAATAACAATTAGTCTCTATGCTCCAAAAAATGTTGAGCAAATATAATTTGGAAAAAGATCTGAATACACTAAGCGAAGAATTTCTTTACAAATAGCATTGAAATTAGGCACAGAAATGAAATTTTAAATTTAAAAACTTAAAATATTTACAATAAATCTCGACACATTTTTGCTTAGAATACGTATAGATTTTAAACTTCAAATTCAATTTTTTGTTTTTTTTTTTTTTTTTAATTCAAATTAAAATTTTTCTTTTATTAAACTCAACTAGAGAAATGTTTTTGAATTTCTTTTTTAATGGAAATTTATTTTGAGTTTAAAAATCTACAAATTTTCCATAGAAAAGTAAAGACTGGCTGACTACAAAACCGAAGTTCTAAGTAAATAAAATGTGAGAAAAAATATTTATTTCTCACAAGATATTTTAATACTCCTTTTAGTATGAAGGACATATAAGATATTTTAAAAAGCTTACATATATTAAATATTACAATTAAATTTAAAATGGTTATAATTTCTTTAAAAAAATTCTTTTAGTGGTTGATACTTTTTCTAAACTAAAGAAAACTTAAGTTTCCGTATACCTGTAATCCTAGTAAGAAAGTAACATTCAAAAATATAAATTCAAAATTGAGTTAAATTTACTTTGACGCGTATCGTCGCACTAACTACAAACAACTCCAAACTTGCTTTTTTTTAAAAAAAAATTTTGCATATAGACAAGTCCCAGCTTGAGTATCAGACCAATGGTAAATGACATTTTCAGCTCAATATTCGTCCTTTAAAGGAATGATGCTCTAATCTTGTCATATGTGCTTTTTTTTAAAATTATTTTTAAAAATAGATATAAAATAGTTTTTTTTTTGTCTTAAATGTCCTTCAATATTCAAGAGTCAAATAAAAAGATGATGATGATGGGTATAAGAGAATTTTAATTGATCCAAAGATTTTATTTTCTTATGTTGTTGTAAAATTTGAGATATCTCAGTAATAAATTCTTGCCTGCAAGGAAGTGTCTTCCCTTATATTGTTTGTTGGAAATTTAGTTAAATGCCTTCACGACAATTAGAGTTTATTGCTGGTACAAGACCCTTAAGTGTACTCCATAAAAGAACATGATTCGCAAATTGCTGCGCATAAGCTATATGTAATTCAGTCATTAATAGAAGTTTCTGTCGCTGCTGACTAAAGCAATTGTTAGATACTTTTCCTTCATTGTGGCAAAGCAGTCAAAGCTTTAGCTCATTAAAAGCTGTTTGTTATTCCAACTCTCAACTCTGTAGCGAGATTTAAGGAACTCCCTTAAAATGCATGAAGTTGTTTAGATGCCGTCTCCTTCTGACCATTGTTTCTTCTCATTAATTATAGCAAATAGACTGCAATCACTTTTCATTCCTAACGATAAGGTAAAGTTTTAAGGAGAGAAAATGCTCCAAACAATACTTAATTTGCAGCTCTATCTTTCAATTTTCAGGTAAACAATGCAGAGATCTTGATTCTTGATCCTTGATTGCATATTCCATTTCTTGGAATTGCCATTAGTCAAATATTCCTATCAATGAATGAAATAAATATGCAGAAGGCGATTTTATTATATATTCGTATGTGTTAGGCACTTTAGAAAGTATTAAGTTTCATAAAATAAAGCATACCGGAGCGCACAAATGTATTTGAGCTTGAGTTAATTATTGAAAATTCAACTTCTTAAAGGCTTAATATATAACGGATGTTTCCACAATCAAAATTATATATCTCAAGTTGATTTGACTATATTTCTCTGTGCCATGAACTTTATCGGTCATTTAATATGATATCTAAACTGCTTGGTAACTATTTTTCAATGAAAAAATAACTAACACCTTAATTATCAAATACAAATATCACCTCATTTTGGGAAATTTTATATATATATATATATATATATTTATTTATATATATATATCGCATGGTAGCAGATTTCATTAAATATTTTATAAAATTGAATTTGAAGTTGATAGAGCTTACGTATGAAGCTAAATTATATAAGAACTTTTATTTATATTAATTTTAAGGAAAATTCAAAAAAAAAAAAAAATCAAAAAAATATTACTTAAAATTCAATTCAATTCAAATATTTCAAAATTAAAATGCAAATTATTTCACAATGATATTATTTTATGTCTTTTTATATAAGCAAGAATGTAATAAATTTTGTATAAAACATTTCAGCGAGATCCTATAAACATTAATAATTGTATATAATACATGCATATATATTTAATACATACATATATATATAGCAAAATTCGTTGTTTTTCTTATTTTCAATAAAAATTATATATATATTTTTTTTAATAAACGAAAAATATAAAAAAATTTATTATATAAAACACACGAAAGTGTACGGAAGATAATCTACATAGAAATAAAAATAAAGGCGTATGAGAAAAACAAAAAAAAAAAAAAATAAAATAAATAAAATATATACAAAATATTTAATGTCATTAGTTCTAGACATATACATATATATGTATATATATATATATGTATAGATATATATATATGTATACATATTACTATTACCTTTATACATACATATGCATATTATATGCATAAAAGTTTACATTTACTGTAATTATTAATAAATACATAATTTTATGATTTAGAAAAGCCCTCCAAACTAGTTTCGTTTATTATGCGAATAAGGATGGTATCAAATCTTCGAGTATTCCTAGTCCCTTTTAGAAGTTGAATATTTCTTTTGGACTATCGCTGCAACAAAAACTAAGTAATTATGGGAAATTTTATATAACAAATTTCACATAGAAAAAAAATCGAACGTTGAGAATAGTACTTAAATAGTGGAACCGTCGTATTTGCCCATTTTTGTTAAACTTAATCCGTTAGTAATGCCTACAATTACACATTGAATCCTGTCTAAAGAGCAAATAAAAAAGACGTTTTCCGTGCTTTAAATTTGTTTTATGACGTTTATTGTGTAATAATTTCCTATCAGGATGGACATTTTATTTTTTTAAATCAATGTTGTAAAGAATAAATTTTTCACTAAGGAAAAAAAAGATGTTGCTCAGTCCTGTGAGTGTGTGTCCAATTGTCCTGCCGTAAAGAAACTAAATTCTTCCCACCGATACAATAAAGCAATATGCACTTTTTCCTTTCTCGTGAATCTAAATAAAATTTATTATCTTTATTCAATATGTATGTGTTAAGACTGTCATTAAATTTCTAAAATTCATTGTAGTTATTTCTACACCACTTATTCAATCAAACAAAAGGATTTGCTTACAACTCACACCAATGTCTGATGAAGTACTTACTCTAATCATTAAATAAAGAAAAACGTGTAAAGCGATCAAGTTATACTTGTCGGTCAGTTTCATAAATTATTTTCTAAACCAAAACTTTGCCTACAGGCTCCTTATTTGATTATCAAATTGTCAGATCTAAAGCGACATTATTATAACGGCTGTAACCAAAAATAAGTAGGAAGTGCCTTATTGCTTCTTCCTTACCTGCCAAAAGGCGTCATGCAAGCATTCGAATACATTTGTTGCTACTGGCAAATCTCCCCTTATCCTAGTCAGATTAAAATCTAAGAATTTATAACTAAGGAACTCTAAATAAATAAAAACTTAAAACAATTAAAAACAAGTTTGCAATCCATTCTAAATTAAGGTATAATCGCCAAACTACCTGATGATTTTGCCCATAACAATGTGTAGGCTTTTATATAGAGATTATCCAAGTTTTTCTTAAAAACTGTTTGCTGTCACGCAACTTCACGACGACTAGCCTTAATTCATATTCAATTAAGGTGTGCGAGAAAGTAAAGAAATAAATCTTTCGTGTATAGATTCAAAAAGTTATCATGACTGCTTTGACCATTTGACAGTTCTTAGAGGCTGCTACAAGAAAGGGAACAACAAAGATCGAAGAACTTTATTATAAAAACTGCCTTCATTCCATATGTCCTTATAGGGATAAGATGACTAGTTTAGTTGTTGAGGTGTGAATAATGACTGCATGGTATTGAATGCCTACTAAACAGCTAAAGACCAAAGCGCTCAAAATAGTGATTATAGCAAAGGTTTTATAAGATAAACGTATAAATTATGGAGAACGATATCAAAGATTGTGGTGAGTTATGCAGTAAAATTACATGGTTTAGAAATATGCCTAAATTAAGAAATCAAAAATTTCTTTGAAAAGTCATCTTTTTTCGTAAATTCACAATAATTAATAACATAATATTTATATGAATTCTTATGTGAGTGAAATGAAATTTTAATTTTTTTTTGGTTTGTAAAAATAGGGATGGAGGAAGGCTTTAATTTCAGACTTCTAATTCCAGTATCTTGATTATTTTTTGATTAATTGGTTGTGAGACTTTTTTCTTGAACGTTCGAGAAGAAATATTGTGAAATTTTAATAAAATTTTAAAATTTTAACAAAAATGTAAATGATTACTTTAGAGTCATATGGCGCTTGAAATGATAACCATATGGTTTTGTTTTGTTTCCATATATCAATCACTTTCTCTCGCTCTTAACGCTTTAATTGTCAATGCATATACATGCAGCAAAATTAATATTTTGTCAAAAATATGTGGCACTGCCTGCTGCCACTGCAATCACTTTTCTCAACGTTACATAATGGTATTTGCAATATTGCCCGCTGTAATTGCAACCCTTATGTTCGCGCTTAAGTTAACGGTAAATGCAAATTTCCATGAGATACTCCTAACCGTATTGGTATAGATTGAGTAATTTGTCTTCTGAAAGAAAGGAGCGAACATTGGAGAAAGATTACAAAATAAATAAATAAAATTATTTTTTCGGACAGAGTTAGAATCGACTTTAAACCGTAACTTCACGTTATACTAAGAGAGATTATTCAAGAAAGTGTTGTGTGCAGTCGTACCGTTCTTGTGTCTGGCACAATTGTAGAACTTTCTCAAGAATAACAAAAATATTCTTAAATTTTTTTAACACTTTCTTCAGGTATATTTAGACATAATTAACTAAAAGTTAAATAAAAAGTAATAAAACTGAATTAATACATTTTAATAGAACTGAGAGGAGTAATACTAAATTAATATAAATATTATTGAATAATCTGCGCCATTTTTATTCACTCTTTCCGTTTGCAAAACCAGTAAAACGTTAAAACGGAAGTATATAAGTCTTTGTTGTAACGTCTTGGTTTTAATATTAACGCTATTCCTATGCCTGGCAATACTCTCTTTACGAAAGGATATCAATCATTTTTATTAATTTATCTCAATTAAACTAGAAGAAGCAAAGCAAATATTTTCGATTCTAGAGAAATTTTCGGGTGGATAAATAAAATTTGCAATATTAGAAATTGTGTGATATTTAAAACGGTAGAAAAGTACTAAAAAAAAAAAGAAGTAAATTTAAGTTAATAATATTTAGCGCTGAAGAAAATTAGTTTGTAGAAATTAATACACATGTAACCTGAAAATGCTAAAATATTTCCGCAAGCAAATTAGTAAGTATAACGACAATAACAACATGCGGTTGTTGTTGGAATTCTTGTTATTGTTTGTTTTTGTCTTTTATTTATTTATTTTTGTTTTTTTGTTTTTTTTTTTTGGAAATATGTGTGTATCAATTTTCTAGGTCGTCACGACTCACTTGAATATGGTCAAAATAATAACGATATAACTGAAGACTCCGTACATGAAGCGGAACAGTCATCGAAACAAAATTCATTGCGTTCAACTTCAAGCTTTTGCGACGAAGTTTTTCTTGAGGAGTTATTTAAAACAACTGATGGAATTGAAATGCTAGATAATGTAGACGATGACGCCATAAGTTGCGGTGCTTTAAGTCTGGACGCACTTAACAATGCCGGTCTAGGAGGCACTGCAACGGATTTAAATAATGCTATGGCACTTATGGGAGCAGATAAAGGTAATTTTACATTTTATGTTATTTTTGAGATTTTCATTAATGTTAAGCAATGGTTAAGCAATTACAGGGGTAATATCGACCGAATGAAAATTTTGCATTGAAAATATTTTTCATTTGAATTTGATTTTATCAAGCTCGCTTTTTTAGTAGATCTCTCCTTTCCACTTTCAGATGTCTTCAAGTATCATTCACGTCTTTCCATGACTCTGTGTTCCATTGTAAATGAACCTAATTGCCTCAGCTATTTTGTGCAATATCTGGAAAGTAAAAATGCTTTGTTGCTTATTAAATTTTATTTGGATACGGAGAATTTTAAAAATTCTGCTTTGGCACAATTAAGAAAGGAGGCTAAAGGTAATTTCACTTCCTTGCATACACCAGTGCAAAGAGACATTTCGTTGTCCTCACCTTTGGAATGTCAAGCAATAAGTAACTATGCTGACGATGAACGCGTACAAGAGAAGAGTGTCGATTGCGATTGTGACAGCGATGTACCTGAATTGAAAACTTTATGCGATCTTTCTATGCGTAAACCGATTACCGATGATGAGAAAAGTCAAATTTTTGCGGAGACCAGTAGACATTTGTATCGATGTAGTGATAATCAAAAGCTCAAAGCCTCCTCCGAATTGTCATTGTGTAGTAGTAACGTTAGCAGTAATCTGTGTTTAAACGAGTTCCTGGATAGTATACAAATTAGTGATGTCAGCATAAAGGACGCTTTGACTATTTATCAAAAATACCTCATAGTTGATGCTGCTGTTGATCATGTCAAACTCCCAGTAGATATAATTTCAAAAATTTCATTGATCCTCTGCAAGAAATCAAACGACATAGATGCGACGGCGGACACTTTGCCTGTTACGGCTGATTGTTTTGTTGAAGCTCAACATTATGTGTTAGAAAAACTGGAAAAGGAATTTTTAAATGATTTCCTTCAAAGCAATTATTATTCCAAATATTGCGTTGAACTTATCGAAAATCGAGATTTAAATATTTGCGATATTTTGCACAGTGAAGTTACTTTATTTTATTTTATGGAATATTTAGAGCAGCATGGAGAACGCGATTGTCTAGATTTTTGGTCTACTGCCATTAATTATCGCAAAAGTTATGTTGCTTTTGAAAATCCTATACGTAATGAATATGAAGCTAGGGCAGATGCGATGATTATATATGAAAGATTTTTCTCTTTACAAGCTGAATGCGGATTATGGGCCTCCAGTAAACTTAGAGCGTATGTCGAATCAACGATTTGTTCAGAAGCTTGGATTAATTATTGCTTTGATTTGCCATTAAAAGTGGCAGCAAAATATTTGGAACGGAAATATTTAACGAACTTTCTGAAATCTTCACTCTTCGATAATTATTTGAAAGAGTTAAAATCACGTATAGAAATCGAAAAGGATATTAAAAAAATGCCATTGAGGCGTTGTGTTAGTGATAAAACAACGAACAGATTTCGTAAAAATCGTTCGGATTGTATAGTAGACAAGAATCCATTTATATCTCAACACAACACTTTGTTGGCCAGCATGGATAACAATCAATCGTCCTTACATTTTAAACAATTCAAATTGGATATTGATTCCTGTCAACTAACAAATCCTGATTTATTATGGCATCGTTCTCATGGCTGCAATGGTAACGGTCTCAAGTTTGGTTTTGTCAACTCTTTAGGACGTTATGAACGAGATTTTGTGCGGCCAGGTGATGCTTTAATGCAAAATTCTCTTAAGAGTACTCATAATAAATTAAAAAAAGTGATGAGAAAATTAGTAAACCGGCCTCAAGATAATGTTCAAGAAGAGATTGCCTGGCAAGTGGCTGAGATGATTGTTAAAGATATTACTAAAGTAACAATGGGTGGTGGTGATGGTGGTGGTGGCGGCGTCGATAGTAAGAATTCTGTAAGAACCGAATCAAAAGCAAATAGTCTTTAATTTTCTTATAAGTCATTATTTAGTTTGCAACGAGAAATAATTTTAATAAGAAAATATCTAAATATAGAAGCAGCTTACTACTCTGTCTTATACTCTCAGTGATAATTTGCTACAACAAAAATACTTTATTTATTTATATACTTGTTACATACATGTACTAGAAACATGAAAAAAAAAAGAAAAAATGAATTTACTAAAGAGACACAGGCACAAGGAAAATCGCTTTAATTCCTGTTGCCAATACCAACACACGCAGGCTTAATAACATTTATATTTGATTTCAAAACTTTTATCTCGAATAATGAACAACAACAACAACTATATACAACTAAAATTTTCCTTAAAGGCTCAAATAGTTACTTTTATGAATATAATTAAACTCGATATCAAATTTATTAATAAACATACGTACAATTTATACATGTTATTATTATTATTATTATTATTATTATTTAAATTTTTATATTATTATTATTATTATTGTTTAGATGTATAAAATTTGTCAGACATGTTGACTTACTATAATATAAGCATGTACTTCATATATTATATTATCTACTACTAATTGTGTGATTATTATCACCGATCAATTGCTCTCTTGTGAAAAATCGAATATTTTTTTTTTTGTTAAATTTATCTACAAGCTTCGTACAAACTTTTTTTTAATATCGTATCTGCTTAGCATTTCTTTTAATTTTACTTACACAATCTATACTAACTGAATGTATGTATGTATGTATTTATTGAATTTATATAAAAAAAATTTATTTATGATATATTTGAAACGCGAATCATTTTATTTTAATATACTTCTATTAGTTATATATTGTTTTCCATATTTTTTATAACATATATATATATGTAAATAAAATGTATACACATTAATTTTTAAACCATTATTTACTAAGAATCAAATCATACCATTATTTATATAGTATATATATTCGTGCATATTCGTTTAGTCAAGCAAGATCGACTTCAATTACCCCCTAACCCATCTAATACAATTTATATAGTAGGTCCTTTGCCAAGAATCGAGAGTCAGTTTGACGACTATTCCATATATGAAGGCCTATTTAGAATGAAAAGTTGTATATACCTCTGAAGCAAAATCGATAAAAATTGTTATACAAGTAAGATCAATTTAACTTTTTCTTTTCAAATTTATGATTCCAAATCTTATCTTATAACATTCAAATAAAGTTT
Source organism: Glossina brevipalpis (assembly GCA_000671755.1). NCBI lineage: Eukaryota > Metazoa > Arthropoda > Insecta > Diptera > Glossinidae > Glossina > Glossina brevipalpis. The sequence continues at coordinate 45,562 of KK351376.1, read as the reverse complement.
CTTGCTAGCAATCTGGCCTGGCGGTGGAAGGAATTCATACTACACAACACCACCTTAATTAAAGAAAACTGTTAACATCATCTTGATTTTTGTGGGACTTTGTCTTGAATTTTTGGAACTTAGCTTAGATTTTCTACGATATTCCCTCGAGAAATCTCATCTCAAGTCAAAAATTTAAAAAATCGAAAAAGAAAACTTTTTATATCGTATAAAATCAAGGACATCTAAAATACTAATGATTTTCAGGATATGAAATGTAGCACTGACGTCTGTCTGTCTGTCTGTCTGAACAAGTTAGAAAAAAAATAATTCCGATATTCGATAGAACTGCGCACTTTAGGTTGGATATTGGTCTTAACTTCTGTTCACAGTCTTATATCTCAAGTCTTCCAGGATATGGCATACTTTCGAAGGTCGTGGGCGATTTTTTGACTTTACATATATGCAAAGGATAAATGAAATAATACGAACACACCTGACATAAGAAAAGGTTTCGCAACTGCAATTGCTTTCTAACTCCTAACTGCAACTATTCACCATATCATCTACTAAGTGTATCGAATGAATGGAGCTTCGTTTTATTCTGAAACCATTAGTGGTATGCAAGCTATATTTTATAGTGTTGAATATTAAAAAATTCTGGCAAAATTGATCGTAAATTTTTTATAATTTTTTTTTATAAAATTTTCGTAAATAATTCGAAAAGGAACTAATTTTAATTTCGTCCATTAATTACTAAAGAATCACAGACAAAAAGAAAAACAAAAATGGTTTTAGTTAATTTTCCAAAATTCCTAAAATTACAAAAAAGCGACTGAAGAAATATACGGTATGCTCTAGATATGAAACGATGTACGACACGTATTGAACTTCTTTGCGTCTTGGCTCCTATATTGCGATCACAAATAGAGGAACTCAGTATAGGGTATTGGAAAATTCGGGTCAAATAGAATATAAATTCTTTTCCTTTATTTCTTTATTTCGTCTTAAGGTGCTAGGCCTTCAAATTTTTGTCTATTTTCGTTATAAAACAAGAATTAGTTTGTGGATATTCGTGCGACCCATTTTCAATATAATATCTTTCCCGTTATTTTTGAATCTATAACTAACTAACTAACTATATAATTAGCTGCAAAATTCTGAATTCTTGTCTTCATTTTCATTTTAATTTATAATTTATTTTATTTATTTAATTAAAATTAAATTTACATTTACTATTTAGGCTGAATATCAGTTACGTGTACACAGTATCAGCTAACCATCGTAATATATTTAACATTGTTTTCGCTGAATACCAACAGAATGGATATGAATCATAACAACGTTCAGGCAAACCATGTAAAGCTAAACCTCGACCATATGCAAGACCAATTTTCGGTGGCGCTATTAGAATCCTTTCTTTTAAGAAATCACGTAATACCACAGCATCGAGAGATGATGATTCAGCTCCGGATATCAATTGACATATAAGTGATTCCAAACATTCGAAAGGATCTCGTGATAAAATACGTTTCCAATCTATCAATGAATTGTTGTTAGGAGAAGAATTTTTAACAATTATTGTATCATTTAATCGAAGTGAATAAATCGAATTTGATCTTAGATCACGTTTAGCACGAGTAATATATTTATCAACATTTCGACTGGCAGCAGTTAGAAAACGTGTTACTTCCCGCGGTAAAGGACGTCGAATTTTATTCCAATCTTGTGCTAATAAATGCAACATATACATACCCCCCAAGCCCATTGCCATTAAAAGCATAAGACTAAATGAAATATTTTAATAATTAATTAATAAAAAAATTAATTTGAAAGAAATAAAATAACATTTAATTACCGAAAACCCATTAAGAAATATTCTCTCAATTCCGTTTAACCGCTTCAAACAACTTAATAGTTTAACGTTGAACTTTCAAGTAATTATTATGTGCTCCTGCGTAAATAAGTTTGGTCCGATTGCAAATTGTAACACCTTCTTCTTCTTCTTCTTCTTCTTCTTCTTCTTCTTTCGATTTGCATTATACGGCTTATTACTTACATTTCCACTTAACTGACTAACAAATAAAGCAACAACAATAAGTCTCCAGAAAAATTGTAGTATATGAACATAAACACACACACACACACACATACATACACATAGGCATACATGCCTGTACATATTGGAGTTATATAGTTGCAAAACCGGAACCACTTAATATGTACATATGGAGTGGACACATTGATTAAATTTTCTTTAAAATCATTTAAAATTAAAGGCATTTTCCGGAATTGCTCTCTGTTTATAAAAGATCTCATAAACTGGTTTCGCCTTTTTATTTCGATAGATATCACAACATATATATATACGCTAAGATGGTGGTAGATGATGAGATGAAGGCTCTTATATCGGTTAGTTAATGTAACCAGATTGGTAAGGTATGTTTGTTTATGTTTCAATGTTGAGGTTGCATGTGCTTATCAAAAATATATATAAATATGTTTTCTCTAAATATTTCCCTATTTACGTATTTGTTAAACTTCCTGCCTGAGTAGCACTACTTTCAGTCATTTCATAACGATTCATATAGCAAAGATAACGAACAGGATTTACGTGTTTTAAAAAAATGTTCTAAATGATTAAGCAATGTCCTAATGTTTATCAATAGTGATCAACTTTCCTCTATGCTTAGATCTAGACATGTTTGGTTAAAAGGTTTGGTTGTTGTCTAAAGAGAGCCTGATCAGCTGGCTGTATTTATAAAATTGTTCTATATGATACACACATATAATCTATGCCTCTATACCTCTTTTCCTGGCCAATCAAGGTCTAGGTTAGGCACAGGTAAATAAGCAAAATTTTCTATGTGTTGGAAAGAAAATCTGTTATATATCCTTTGTGTAAAAGTGAAAATAAACAGAAGGGCCAAGCCTTTGGTATTTATACACCCTTGTGGTATAGGGTATCATAAGCTTTTGAGGATGTATGTTACAACACTCAGAATGGCTTAAGACAAGTCCACCTTTCTTATACCGATCGATTCATAATTATTTTCCGAATCGATTAAGACTTGTCTGTCCATGTGTCTATCAAATATATGTCCATGTATAGATCGAAGTTTTTGAGATATTTTGACGAAATTTGGTACACAGGCGTGTTTTAGCCAAAGGACGAAGTTTTTTGAAAATGGAATTGAACGGACAATTTTTACGATCACTTCGCATATAACGCTCCGTTTGAAAAGAGTCTTTATATGACAAATTTTTTGACAAAAATCGGTGAAAACTAGTATTTTGGTATACGAAATAAATAAGAAAAATTTAGATAGGATAGGACCATTTTTTGAACCGTTTCCTATTTAACCTTTCTTACCAAAAGTAAACATTTCTAATTCTTAATACATTATGATGAAAATTCGTTCCTAATAGTTTTTTGATATCAAAATTTAATTGTACAAACTTTGAACGGTGTAGTGTTATTTTTCGGACTTTATCCCATATAAAGGTTCTCATGAAAAGTAAGCCTTTGTATGACAAAATTATTTCATCTTTAATATTTCATGATGAAGTTTATTCTCAATAGTAATTCGATATAAAAATTGACCGCACCGAAGATCTATAATTTTTGGAAATCATCTCATACAAGTGTTCGACCTTTACATGGGAGAAATGTCCAATTTTTAATATTTGGTGATAAAAACGAATTCCTAATAGTATTGGGTACTTGTGTGTGGGTTTTGGCAATTTTTTCCCTTGAAAAAGTCATTTATTGAGAAAAATCGGCAGAATATATATTAATCAAAATATTTTCCACCATTTTGTACAACTTTTTCCAATCTTTTTGGTAACGTGGCGATACCGCATCGAAAGAACTCACGATCCCATTTAGGGTATCCATAAATCGAAACATTTTCCCACTTCTTCATCTTTGTAGAAGCGCGTGGCAGCCAAGCCATGTTGCATTGATCTGAACAAGCGGGAATCAAAAGGCGCTTTGTCCGGTGAGTGCAGTGGATACGACAGAACTTCCTATTCGAGTTACAACAGAGTATCCTTCACAACTCTTACAACGTGTGTCCGAGCGTTGTCATGCAAGATGATGACTTTGTGTCTCTTCACCGATATTTCTTTCTTTTTGTAACAATTTTTTGTAACAATACTTCATTCAATTTGCTCCTTAGTAAGAGTTTCATTCGGTTATAACAGCTCGTAATACACTGCACCTTGCTGATCCCATCATATCCACGATATGGATGGCTTTGCTGGACTAACCGTAGTTCATAAAACACTACACCTTGCTGATCCACGATATGGATGGCTTTCCTGGACTAACCCATGATTTTTTGCATTTGGGATTGTCGTAGTAGATCCATTTTTCATCGCCAGTCACGATATAGCACAGAAAACTCTTCCCTTTTCGTTTGGCAAGCAATGAAGCCCACATGATGCGTTATGATGGACCAACAACACTATATGCTTCCAGAAGTGCTCGATGGGCTTCGACAGCAGGTTTCTTCAAATGAAACAACAAAAAGAATGCATGTCGAAAATGCGATTTTAAATATTTCATGTTTAACGTCGGTATACATTGAATAATTCAAGAAAACTAAATTGAAAATTGTTATTTTAAGTAGAGTAAAGTCATTCTTCTATCTAAAGAAGATCACCACGCTCCAATATAGCACCTAAATTATCTACGATTTCCGCTGACCATTGTTCTGCACACAATTGTTTGATTAGTACTTGTGTGGAATCTGAAGATTTAGCTGCCACTAATAAACAATCAAGATGAGCTCAAATTAAGATGTTAAGATCCTCCATAAGTAGCCTACAATTCGTCTGCCTTTTCCTGCAAAACATGTTCTTTTTCATCTTCGTCATTATTCGTGCCTGCACTATTCTTTTCATTGCCTATCGCCTCTTGTGCAATGAAAGCTTTAAGTCTTTCTATTTCACTAGCTTTCTATTTTATAAGCATAAATAATTTGGGGTCAAGATCCCATTATTTTGATCAAAATATACCGACTTGAAATGAATGTAAAATGCTATTTCGTTAATACGAACGAAACCAACCTTCTGTATAGAGTATGAGTAGTCGTGAAACAACCCGAATTTCTACTATATCTCTGTGAGTGAGTCTTACCTATTATTTTGTGATTGGATTTACCAATCGTTACGCCCATATGTCATATAAAATGTACGTTTCCTTGTTTTCAAAATAAATGGGTACTGCAGAGCGCCCACTAAAAGTGACATTTACATCTTCTCTTAAGTTTCTACTTTATTAATTTATTTGTCATACCCATCATCAAAGGATGGGGGTATACTCATTTTGTCATATTGTTTGCAACACCTAGAGAGATGCTTCGGAGACCCCACAAAGTATACATATTCCTGATTAATGATAAACACGGTCTATACTAAATAATCTCTAGGCTGCAAAACTGAAAAATACTTGCTTCTAATTTGGCAAAAACTTGTAAAAGTTTTTTCATTATAGAATATGCCCCAAATAGATTAAAGATCATGCTCACAGATCATACATATAAGCCGAAAATCCCTCTGTTTTCTGGGTTTTTTGCTCTCTACTCGTAGCTATACAATAAAAATATCCACGGTTTCCCAAAAATGTAGAAAAAATCTGTCACGCCCACCTAATAAAATTCTGTTTTTTTTTTTAAATGTTTTGTTAAGATAAAGGTGGGTCGGCCACAGCCGAATATAATTTTCTATAATTTTCTTACTTGTTTTTCTATTTCCTTAGTCCTTTATTCACATATCAAACTCAAGTAGAATGGAATTAGTGGTGTATTGAGTAACAGTAGAGAGTCTTAAGATCAATCTTGATCATCAAAATTTTTTGACTTAACTTTTCTAATGTTTATAAATGAACTCTTTATAATCTACGACGTTGAACATCTCTCCTTTATTCTCTTTTTTCTCGATATGCAAGTAAATAGAACCACTTGCAACAGAATAATTCTGCTTTTAAATGTGTAGTCATTACTCACCCTTCCAACCCATGTAATCATCTCTAATGTGATCCTTCGAATAAATACTTTATATTTTAGAAGGCAAGTTTCATATCGTCCTATTATTGCTTAGGCATGAAATTGGGGGAAATAATTTAACACTTCAGATTTCAGATATTCGTAACTTATGTTTGAAAAATGGATAAGATTGGAAAATTTAAAGCGAATATCGTTAGAAAATTAGTTGAGCGTTGAAAAGTAACAACAATTCCGCCTAATTGACAGAAACATAAATAATTTCGCTTTGCTAGAAAAACAATCGTTGTTTTTGTTTTTGTCTCCTATAAAATTGTTCAATTTTTCTTTATTTAAATCGTTTTTACAATTCCTTCCAAATAATTATTAGTACAGCTGCCTTTGTAGATTTTAAATAAAGACCTGCTATGAAAGCTTAACTCCGCGGTACATTTAAGTACACAGAACTATTTTTCTCCATATTCTAGAATAAATATTCGTTGCATATAATCCAAAATTAGTCTCTGGTTCAAAAATTTTCTTATCTAGATCGGCCACGATACTCCCCGAAGAACCGCACCAACCAATGATCAGGCAGAGAGTATTCTCTAAGCTGTGTCTTGAGCGAATAATACTTCTAAGTTGCAATCTCCCTTGGGCGTCTAGATCTCCATGGGTTTATTTGGTACCTTCGATATGCTATACATCCTATCTTATCTATTGCATTGAATGTGCTTGGAAAGTCATCGACACAGTCACAACGCTCTAGCCATGTTCCCATATTCACTTTAAAGAATCATAGGAAATTTTCAAAATAATAGTATATGTGCGATCCTTTTGTGCTACAGAACCTAAAGAAGAAATATTCTTATTGGCCAGTCCCCCGAAAACTTTCCCCTACAATCCTCGAGAAGTTATCACCGGGCATCGATAGTTAACCTTTAAAAACCTTTTAGGGTCAGCTCTGCTTTACAAGTATAATTAGGACCACGTAGGGGTAAGAGTTTTTTAAAACTTTTCAGGGTTAGCTCTGCTTTACAAGTATAATTAGGATCACGTAGGGGTAAGAGTTTTTTAAAACTTTTCAAGGTTAGCTCTGCTTTACAAGTATAGTTAGGACAACGTGGGGGTAAGAGTTTCGACATATTTTCCCAATCAATTATTAGCAGGATTGTTATCGTATGAAAACATCTCGCACTTTCCAATCGCAAATATATATGCTAAGAGGAACAGTTTGAGCTGAGGCGGGTAAATCTACCGACAGACTGAAAAAATTCGTAAAGAATCGGAAAATTTTCATCCTTAATAAACGATTTATAACAAAAAACAATTGTTACGAAAATTGCTCATAGTCACGGGTATCCAAAATTCGTCTATGATGGATGTAATTTTTCGTTCATATCGTTTTATGACGATTTTTATGTATTTTCTTTTGAAGAAAAGGTGAAAAATCCAAGCGTACAATTAAAAGTTTGTAACACTTATTATGTAATATATAATAAGTGCATACACGCACACGTCTGCACAATACTTAACTCTATCGTCCGATAGTTTCTATTAAAAATACATTTAATGGTGGCTTCTGTAGCTTGTTTGGTTAGCTGGTTCACTTGGCCAAGTATATATATATATATATTATAAGGCGCAAGTAAAGAAAATGCTTCAGTTCATTTAAATCCAGAGAAGAGAAACGTTGCTTTTATCGTAGTGCAAAATGCAGACAACTTTCAATAATCGAGTTTAGATAATATTTGAGATTTACTTTCAAAAGTGTGTTAAGTAAAAGAAATGATGTAAGAAAGACTAGTGATGTAAAAGCATTCACATTCACTTACTATTGTGTATTGTGTCTGTGTGTGTGTGTGCGTTAGTAAGGTGAAAGTCAATTTCCCGGAAATAAGAAAGCGGATGCCATAGTAAACGCATTTTTGAAATCAAAAAACAAAAAATAGCAAAATAAGCAAAAAAAAACAACAAAAACAAAAAACATGTTTTATACTGTGATATTTTTTTCCGCCTTAATATTTCTCTTCCTTTTGTGGGATGTACGAAAACCATCGAAATTTCCCCCGGGACCCAAATGGTATCCTATTGTTGGTTGTGCTCTTCAAATATCTCGATTACGAATGAAATGCGGAATGTTTTGTAAAGTAGTCGATGAATTAACTCGTCATTATATTAATCCGTATGGTTTATATGGACTTAAAATTGGTAAAGATAAGCTAGTTATAGCTTATTACAACGATACAATACAAGAGATGATGACTAACGAAGATTTAGATGGTAGACCAGATGGAATTTTCTATCGTATACGTACTTTTGATTCTAAAAAAGGAATTTTAATTACCGACGAAGAACCATGGGTCATACATCGTCGTTTTATTTTGCGACATTTAAAGGATTTTGGTTTTGCCAGGAGTGGTATGATTAATGGCGTTCAACAAGAAGCCGCACATCTTTTGGAAGACTTAAAAGATATTATAAACGAGCAGGGAGGAAAACAAGCCATTGTATCTATGGTTAATTTATTTACTGTATACGTTTTAAATACTCTTTGGTCCATGATGTCGGGCAAACGTTACGATCGAAAAAGTGAAGAAATTAATGATTTATTAAAAATGTTCTATGAACTATTCCAACATATAGATATGGTAGGTGCCATGTTCAGTCATTTTCCCTTTATGCGTTTTATAGCACCGAACTATTCGGGTTATAATGCTTTTGTCGAAAATCATCAGCGTATCTATAAGTTTTTGCGTAAAGAAGTAGAAAATCATCGAAAAACATATCAAAATTATGATGCACCACGTGATCTAATGGATAGTTATTTACGAGAATTGGAAAAATCCGATCATCATGAATCATTTACGGAAGAACAACTTTTAGCGGTTTGTTTAGATATGTTTCTAGCTGGTTCCGAAACAACTAATAAAAGTTTAGGATTTGCACTCTTGCATATGGTCCGTAATCCAGAGATTCAGGAGAAGGCATACAAAGAAATTAAGGAAGTTGTAGGTTTGGAACGTTTACCAGAATGGCGTGATCGTTCTCGTTTACCTTATTGTGAAAGTATTGTTTTGGAAGCAGTACGTATGTTTATGGGCAATACATTCGGTATACCACATCGTGCTTTGTGCGATACTCGTTTAAGTGGTTACGAGATACCCAAAGATACTATGGTTATCGCTTGCTTTCGTGGTATGCTTATGAATCCAGTCGATTTTCCAAATCCGAATAAATTCGATCCCGAACGTTTTTTAATGGATGGCGTTCTTAAAGTACCGGAAGCTTTTAATCCTTTTGGTTTCGGGCGACGTCGATGCATGGGTGATATTTTGGGGCGGCAAAATTTGTTCATGTTTATAACGATGGTAATACAAAATTTTCGTTTTGTTGCTTTACCTGGTGAGTTGCCTGACGATGAGCCTTTGGACGGTGCTACAGCTTCTGTAAAACCCTATGAAGCTTATATAATTCCACGACATTATTAATCGAATGCTATTGGCCGACTTATATATAAAGAAGTAATTTCAATTAAACCAGTAATATGAAAAAAGCCATTTTTATAAGAAAAACAAAATCCGACTTTATAACTCAATCGTTATAAATTTTTTTTTTAAGAATCGAAATCATTGCAATACGCAATGAAGTGCATATCACTATCAATGACTTCATTGTGTTCAGCAGATTTTTTTCAATTCCTTCAGAATCCAAAAACAATTTAATTTTACGGAAACTCAAAATAATTTTAATATTTCTATTCTCTACTCTATTTCTGCCATTCGGTTTGTCCAACGACTTCACTTGGTCGACCAGAAGTTTTGTGTACCTAATTTCTTACTGAATTAGCTGTTTCACTGCTTCAAACTGACTGTAATAAAACAATTAAAAATAGTTGTTAATTATTAATTCTAAAGTAACGTAACTTGAATGCAATTGATAGCGTAATTAATTAAGGACAGATGTCCTTTAAGGCATTTCTAACTAAAGAGATCTTTTTGCGAACTAGTAGATATACTTTCATTGCCATTTATAAATTTTTAATTCTTGTTAGAATTTTAAAATTTTTTTTGTCGACATTTATTAATTAGTTCTTTTTGAATGTCTTCATATGACCTATATTCTTGTACTAAACTCTAGTTTGATAGTCAATGTCCTACTTCTTTAAGAATGATTTTTCATCTGGAGGGTTATCAAGTAACTTGTAAGGGTTTTAAAAATTAATACTATCCATTTGAAATGCGATTCACAATAGTCAATTTCATTAGCGTCATGTAACGCAACACAGTATCGCTAACTTTCCAATAGAGTACGGGAAATATTCCCATATAATGAGAGAGTCTTAAAAATGAGAGATAAATTGACGTTTGTTTGTTTTGCATAAAAAAAATCATATGAGAAATGAATATTAAGCATGCAAAAGGAAATGAGAAAAAATTTTACAACATTTCTCTTATTTTTTATGCATAAATATATTTTATTTCTTATGTATACATATATGTATATAAATATATTACGCATATCAAAATGCACAAATTTTAATTGCAAAGGTTGAACAATATATTTAGATTTGTTTGTTTCCCTCCTTAGCTGTTTTTTTTTTCCTTACAAATGCAAGTTCAAAAGAGGTTGGTGTAGTTTATACTCAATACTAATGCAAATTTCTTCTAACCGACACCTACTTATGTATCGGCAGATTTGACATAAGAAGAGAGCGCAAAAAGCGACTATCGCCAGTTAACTTTACTTACATGATGCTATGGAGTTGGTTTCTATACAACATCGTCTGAAAACCGATATGAAAAGCGTTACATGATGACCCTCCTGAATTGAAAGCAAAGTACTGTTAGCTTTTAAATTGATATTTTTTTTTGTATATCTAGCAGAAAATTTTCTAGGGTATATTTTTCATTCAAAATGTTTTAAAAAAGATTTATGAAAAAAAAAAAAAAGAGTAATTTTTTATCCAAAAATATTTCTTATATAAACCGTTTAAAAAGTTTTAATTAATTCATTTTATTCAAGTAATTTCTACATCTTTTTGATATCCCTTTATCCTAAATTTTCATTTGAACTATGGCCCATTTTTTACGAAAAAGTCAACTACACATTTAAAAAGTTTCGAAATTCAAAATTTAAGAAATTTTAAAAAAAAGTTTTCAATGTTCTTCCTGGACAGAAGTTAACTTTAGATTAAGATTTACAATCGTACTCTTTATGTACCCAAACATTTTGTTCACCTTTATTTAAACGCCCTGAATGAAATTTTTCTGAAAATTTTAACCGAAACTGTCGCATATAATATGGTAAACTTTCAACTTTTTTTTAAGACCATTTTAAGACACCTGCAAAGAATACAGGCCTCGTTAACAGGGTTCAAAGCAATAACTTCGTAACTATGCAGTTAAGTCACTTCGAATTTATTATTATTTTTCAATTGAGTCGTAAGTGGAGAATAGATTTTAACCGGATACTTTTATTTGTTTATCTGATTTTATATTTCCTAGATTCATTTATAAAGTCTTTCTCATTAAATTTTCGTTAATTAAAACCTGTTGAAAAATGAATTTTGCCACTGGAACTATTGTGATCGTCAGCTTAATGGTTTTTAAAATATCTTATCGTAAAAACCCGAAGACAAACCATACCGCGACCTAAAATATCTATCCTACTCTCCAATGCACCTACCCCACCAGCTTTAGAATTCTTATGTATCCTAACAATTTTATTATTTATATTTAGTAGGAAGATCACATTATGTCTGGCATTGTTAAATATTCGCCAAACACCTGGTATCTGATTCTACATATGACCGTACATTTGCACAGGATATAGTGGGAAATTTCGGTCGCCCCTTCGCAGACAAACGGAATATTTTCTTTACACTACTTGATAAAAATCTGACTTCTTTTTAAAAACTCAGTTCTGGTATCGTTAGGCAAGCCGATGTTTCATGTACCGTCAGCAACTTTATGTTCATTTTCGATCTGTTGTTTCCCCCGAAATATAAGACTGTAAATACAACGAAACCGCGCTTATATTTCCGGAAATTCCAAAAAAACTATGTATACGAACATGTCCCCCAGGACGCAGGGACAGGGAACAGGGAATATGAACGCGATTTCATTGTATTTATAGCTTAAGCGCATATTTCAATGATGTATTAATTAAATAAAGTTTATAAAAAGCGCCGATATATATCTATTCATAAGTCTAGGTATTATTACTGTTAAGTTGATTGAAAGTTTAACCGAACTTTTATAAGATGTAATGAAAATCAATGTTTAAAACAATTTTTTTTTAAGAAATGATTTAGCATTAATGGGGTTAATGGCTGGCGAAAAGTCTACCTACCTATCTATCTAACTAAAATCTCCGGTTTAACACGTAGAAATTAAAGATCGTATGTATTCAGCGGGGTTTACCGTTTACCGTTGTAAAATTTCACTCTACACATCTTACATTAGATTTTTTCGTTATATACTCAAGACACTCTAAGTAACAGTTGGACTCTCAAAGAATTTGTATCAAAAATACCTCACTTTATAACAAGCACTTTAATAAAAATTGAAACCATATATAACACTTCTATTAAGAAACATTGAATATCTTTAATATACATATTTAAAAGCTATATATATAAGATTCATCATAGTTTTCATCATTAGCTCTAATAAAGTTTTTTAAAATTTTTTATACTGATTTAATAACATTTTTGTTATGATATGTTTTTGCAGCGCGTCACTCTACTAATAATGTAAGCACAATGAAAAAAGAAAAAAATATTTAGATGAACACAGAATTTGTATAAAAATTCGACTCAATAGGATATGTACGGACACGTACATACAATGTATGTTTACTGCATTCATTGTTGTAAAACATTTTTTGTTCTTTTTGTTTTTTTTTTTTTGGTTTTTTCAGAAGTTCATTATCTCACTCAGTATCATGGTATAGGTCGTAAAAGTCGTTAAAACGCACACATCAGTAACGTCAAAGCATATTGAACAAATGTTTGATTTTTGTAGTTTTTTTCTTTCTTCTTCTTATTAATAATAATGTACTACTACTAACAAAGGTTAATCTTGTTTATATGTAGTTTTTGTATAATAATATTCTCAAATTGTATTAATATTTTGGTCCATATACATACGTATGTATGTATGTATGTATGTATGTATATATGTATGTAAGTAATTTTTTGATAGTATGTTTATATTAATGCTAATATTCTATTAATATTATTATTGGTTAACAAACTGTTTGTGATTATTTACTCATATTATGCCATAAATTGTGAAGAATTTTCTCATAACTTGTGCCTATGCATATGTATGCGTTATTTTAACAAGTGCATGTTATAAAGTTAAAGTAAAAGTAAAAAAAAAACAAAACAAAAATACATAGTTATAGTGTTTGATTTATTTTTTTGTTTATATTAATAGACAGATGATACAAATGATAGGAAAATCAAATGAGAAGAATAATATGTGAGTTCACATTAAGAATTAAACGATATAAACGATACAAATGTTAGCTGCATTCATTATTATTATTCATAAAATATTTTAATAATAGCAAAATAAAATCGTAAACATTCCTTCTTGTATCTGTATCCTATTATATATATATAATAAATGATATTTAGTTTTACTGTTAATATAAATGTGTATAAAAAAAAAAATTCCCTAAATTTTACACTAACTCCTTGAACGAAGACATTCGAAATAAATTTATATTTCATTAGTATTAAAATTATTTTAAAAAAAATCAGTACATATTTATTGATTAATGTACATCAAAGTACCCTTACATGTATATAAGCATGTAAAGAGAGAATCTCTCTTTTCGAAAATCAATAAATCAATCAATATTTTTTTAATTCCTTTATGTGTAGCCTCTTAACTTATACTTCATCTATATTAATGTCTCGCATAACTAAAACTAGGCAGCGTAGTAGCGCAGCAGCATGCCACTACATATAAAATGCCGAAAAAAAAATTCAATTTTGCCGTTTGTCGCGGCACATTATTCATTGTCTGCTCGTTGCGAAATTGTTTTTCGATGCGAAAGGCCTGAGGCACTGTGACCAGCGGTAATAGAAACCATAATGAGTACTTTAAAGCATATACCACAAAAATACTGTACGGTGTAAATAATAGAAGCGCGTACAAAACATGAGATGTTGTCCGGCCAATTAATATGGCCAAAGTAACAATACCTGCTTTACGATCGCTATCGGCATCGCGTGTATTATTGCTATGCAAAATGGCTTCTGTGTTTAAGGCCAATGGTATAGCATAATATATGGTTTTCCAGTCTACATGACCAGTTTGTGACATAAAAGCGAACAGCACCGAGATAGGACCAAATAGTATCAATACTACTAAATCGCCCAAGGCTATATATTTAAAACCAATACCGCCGGTATAAAGGAAACTCGATGATAATCCACCAAAGTATATTAAAGCCAAATGTTCCATTTTAGCTGGACTCAATATAGCCAAGCAAATGAAACCGACACAACCAGCCATATAAAGTAAAGCACCGAGGGATACCACCTATAAAAGAACAAAAAAATTCATTGTTTTTGGAGCAAAAATATAAGAGAGAGAGAAAGAAAATAATAATTATATGATACTATTATTGCACAATGCATTTAATAATTGTTAAATTAAACTTTTAGATTATCAAAAAAAAAAAAGGAAAGTGAGTAAAATTTCTGCTAATTTTGGAGTTGTTTGCGCCTATTTATGTACTTAAGTTTTGCATGGTTTGTTGAAATTAGGTCTAAAATAGGTATTAGGTGGTGGGACAGCATTATAAATAAATCTTTCCACCATATGCAGGCATACGTATAAGCGATAATCCTAATAAAATCGTTTTGTAGTTAAGAGATTGTATTCTTAACAAGGTCTTCACGTGCACTGCTGGATGATACGAAGAAAAAAACAAAAAACAAAATATCAAGTTTAAACATTACAAACGACCATTAAAAACGCTACACTATTTTGCATAAAAAAATTTTTAATTTACTTTCGCGAAAATATACTAAAAATTGTAGCTTTTTTCCATATAAAAACTTTCAATCGAAGCCCTTATAGAAAATGAAGCCAAAAAGGTGAACTGATGTGATTCAAATTCAGCAAATTAAATATTTTTTTTGTCAAAGTTCCTCTTACTCTTTTTTGTTGTCATATAAAAATTTAGTTTTCATGAGAGTTATTATAAATCCATTGGCTTCATAAAATGGACTTGCGTGGTTCAAATCTAATAGATTTAATTTTTGTGTTAAATTATTATTATGGAGTCATCCGCATCAAAAAATATGCAAAGTAAGATCTTTTTAGCACATAAAGATTTATTTTTGATAGAAACGGTTATATTTGAGGCGGTTCAAAAAATTATCTCATCCGATCCAAATTTTTCACATTTACCTTATATACCAAAATAGTACTAACGATTTTTGCAAAAAAATTTTGGACATTGCAAATTGTTTTTTTAATGTAAACATTCTTTTAAACCGGGCGTTATACGTGGAGTGGTCAAAAAAATGGTTCGTTCATTTCCAACAGCGTTTGTACTTGGATCAAAACAATAAGGGATAAAGATGATTTTTTCAAAATGTTACAAAAATTGTGAAATGTAAATTGAATACAAGAGCATATGGACAGACATCAGACAGATAGGTTTACATAGATTCAGAAAATAATTATGAATCGACAAGTATAATAAAAGGTGAATCTATCTTAAGTCCTCCTGGGTGTTACATACGTCCGCACAATTTAATATACGGTGTGCTGCAAGTAGTGTGGGATATAATAAGAGGATATCCTATTCACTTGTCCCTGTTTTAGATAAAATAAAGCATAGGTTTAATCATTTCGATGTATTCGAAGATTTGATTACCATTTTCTTCGTGGTTTCTTCCAAGTTACTCATTGGATTTTTCGCACTTTGCCAACACGGATGATGTACTTGTTTTTTTTTTTTTTTTTGAAATTTTTAAAATGACTTTTACAAGAATTCAAATTTTTAAGGGATCGGAGTCGTATATACGCAACGAACCTTTGCAAATTATCGAAACACTTTTATTACTAACTTTACGCCCTCCACACTCATATTTATTAAACCTTACTATCCCTGCTTACTTACCTCATCCTTGGTAAGTATATGGTCTACGAGAGTGCGGTCGTCGGCTTTCTGCTTGTCGATGCCTTTGATGAAATCAAAATACGTATTCACAATGTTACCGGCGCAATGCACTGTGACCACTGTAAATGCAGTCAAAAAAAACGTAATAAACGAAAACTCAGCAGACCATTGTGAACGAAATGCCAGGGCGGAACCCAGCAACGTAGGCACTAAACTGGCAGATAACGACCATGGTCTTAAAGCCAATAGATACGTTTTTAGTTTCATAAATGTTCCGGTGGTAGAAGTGGCAGCTGTAGTTCTAATATGGTTAGCAGTTGCCAACGTTGCCGCAGTAAATTTACCATTTTTTGTGTTTTCTTCAGTTGTTGCGGCACCATTTAATTCCATATCTTCACCATTAGATTCTGTTGTAACTAAACGTTTTTGTAGCAAAGGCATTTCTGCTGAGTTTTGAATGCTCGATGTCGATGACATGTTCAAAAAGATGTGTTCGCGTTTATAAAGTTGATATGATTATTGGTGAAATTGTTTATCTGCAAATGAACGATATTCAATATATATTTCACATCTCTTTACAAATTTTCTAAATAAAGAATTGTTTATATATTGCGCCCTTGAATATTTGAATATAAGCAATTCGCTAATTTCTACTATGCATAAATTATTCAATTGTTTATTTACACAAAGCCTACACCCAGTGTGCCAGTGTTTCACCTTTTACACCCATTAGATCTCCGATTGTTTATAAATGGCTCAGTTTTCTCTAAACTTTTAAGCACTTTCGAATAGAAAAGTGTTGTTTAATAGTTTTGCAGAGGTTCCATAATTCTCCATTCCGCCTTAAATAGGTTTCCTAAAAACCTAATTTCAGTTTATGTGTCTTACTGAAACTACAAAACTTGTTCTACTTTACTGATACGTATTCACTTGCAAGTCAATTGCAGTTTTCTTTTAGCGCCTATGCGTTCATATTTGTTTTATTTTATTCACACCTTGCTTTTTTATTTGCCCAATTTATTTAAACCGAATTTTTATTAATTTCATAATTTTCCATGTAGAAATAAAATTTTCACTTATTCTGTCGCTCTCTGTGCTGTCACGTCAGCTAAAATATTCTCATTAAATGTCAATTTCAGTTAATTTTGCAGTGAATTATTGCAGTACTGATAACAGTACTTAACAAATGGTTAAAAAGGGACAAATACTGTAATTCGTCAGCTGTGACTGCAACCGGCTTTTAATGTTTTCTAAAGTTTTATGGACATTCCCTCTTTTATGATTGTTAAGTAAGGATTTAGAAATTCTCCGTTTAATATTCACAACAAAATGATAAACAAAAACAAAACTTCGTTGCTTTTTTTAAATTAGTTTAACACATTTTTATGAAAATTTATAACGATTAACAAAAAAAAAGACGGCAACCCTAACATCAGTTAAAAAAATTCATAACATAAGTGTATAAAAAAGCCACAAGAAACAATAAATAAACAAATAAGAATAAGAAATGTCTGAACTGTTGGTAATATTTCAGAAGTTGAATGAATTTGTTGATCATTCTTTGGTTTGGGAACAAGTTGAAGAGATTTACGAAAACCATCGAACTAAAAATGCTACCAAGGCGACGGAAAACGAAATAGAGGAGTCAATATCATCATTGATAAATTTACCTCTAATACAGAAAACTCTTGCTAATGATCAAATTAAAGCATTGTTGTTAGAGTTGTGCACAACAATTCGTTCCCTTCGAACGGACCCTTGCGGAAGTTACGACAATACATACGATTGTTGGGACCAACTAATCAAAGTTTTGCCTCGTGATGCTTACTTGGCGTTCATTTATGCAATAGCTGGTTTATCGCAAGTTTTGCCTATGGAACAAGCTTATATTAAAATATCATTACTAGTGGTAGATGTATATTTTTTGTCATTAACAATACCAGGTGCTAAAGGTTATCATATCTTTCATGAGGATATTATTGCCCACTGTCTGCAAGTATTTGCTCACATTGAACGCATGCAAAATACTGAATTTAGATTACAGCAAAAGTCACATCAGCAGACATTCGATGTTTGGCTTCAATTTTCGATATTATGTGACGATCTGAAGTTAGTTCTGCGTTATGTTCACCTAAGTGATCATCAAACTACTCAAGACGCCATACTGAGGAAGTTAATAGATATACAATACTTAAATCATGAAAAAGGATTCGCAAATGCTTGTAAGTAGAAATATATTTCAAATTTATTTCTTTTATATTTTTAATTTTATTAGCATTGGCTCACGTCGGATGTTTTCTAATTATAACCCATAGCTCTCTTCATAAATATATTTTTAATCTGTGGTATATTGTGGGTCAGTTGCAAGCCAAGACTGCGCAATAAAACAACTGGGCTTAATGTAGTTGAATATAAAGTATGCAAACCATGCACACCAATTAAAATAGGTACATTCTTGGTTAGACCTTTTTGCTCATATTTCAGCAAATAATGCTTGTCACCAAGCTTAGCACCTGAATAGACAGCTTCTGCTAAAGATTCGACTAAGAAGCAGATATCACTAAATCCCAAATTTACGCCTTGTCCTGCTAACGGATGTAATCGATGTGCAGCATCTCCCACTAAAGCCGCGCCTGAGCATACATAAGACGATGCATGCAAAAAGCCAAGCGGGAATATAGCCCTAGAGCCTTCTAAAACACTTTGCACTTTTGGGGGATATTGTCGCATGTTTCCTCCAGATCGACCCATTAAAGAGTTTAAACCATTGACGGCTTTTACAATTAAATCGTTCTTTTGATATTCTTTACAAAAAGCCTCATTTAACTTGGTTACGAATTCATCGTGTGGGGCATCTTTTAAAAACTTAGCCTGCTCGATGGTAGTACTCCAAACTAAAGAAGTATATTTTTCCGATAAGGGGAGGAAAGCAACAGGGCCAGTGGGTATAAACCGTTGCCATGCTACGGAATTATCATCAGCTTCGCTTACCTCCAAAGTTGCCACTAAACCCATTCGTTTGTAATCAATAGAAAATACATCAACATTCATTTCTTTGCGTACTAAAGAATTAGCTCCGTCAGCTCCAATAATAAGCTCACAACTAAATTTTTCGCCACTGTGTAGCTTAATATCCGAGCATGATTGCCCCTTCTCTAAAGGCAATTTTACTTCCATTATTTTTGATTGATTACGTACTTCGACGTTGGGTGCTGAATTTCTCAATTCCGTATAAACTGCGTCCAATATCAAATCGTTCTCCGCTATACAAGCGATATCTTCGGCAAACTGATCATGTCGAAATTGTATTAACGCATCACTATTTGATTCCCACACTTGCATTTGCTTAACATGCTTGACACGAGCATTAGTCATTCGTTCCCAAACTCCTATAGATTCAAATAAGTCAATAGTTTTTTTATTTATTGCCGATACTCGGTTAGTATACGGTTTTGTTGCATCGAATCCCTTAAACGGTGGTGCTCCCTCCAATAATAATACGCGTTTATTTGCCAATGTTTTATTTTTAGCTATAGCGACCGCTAATGTTGTGCCCACCAAGCCTCCACCGGCAATAATTATATCATAATGTTCTGGTTTCTTTTGTGCATCATTTGCCGGTTCTCCACTCATAGAGCGTACTATTGCAACGAAACATTTGCTATTTCGGGAAACCTTCCAGTTGTAACGCTTAAAAATCGACAGCATTGTCGAAATTTTTTTTAAGAAAAACTGGAACAATAGTTTTTCGTTTTATGTCGGTATAACAAAAGTATTTATTAAATATCGTGTGTTCCCAATAACAGTCAGAAAAATGAAAACAAAATTCTTACATATAACAGCTGGTTAATAAAAACGAAAAATTTAACTCTTAAACTGCCAGATCAATTAATTCTGAAATATTGAAATTTGTTCGGTGAAAAGTATTGTAACATGTAAACGAAGCAATGCACTTTATGGTATGATTGGTCAATGCCTAAAACTCTATATATAATAAGACTGCATATTTTTGTACAATAAAGTCTCATCGTTGAGATTACGATATAAAATGTAAACAAACCGATAACAACAACAACCAAATTGAAACGGAGAACAATTAGAGAAAGATAATTGTGCAACTTTTCTTTAACTCTCGCGAGAGACAACAATTGAATGTGAATTTGATTCACGTAAATTATCCACCAACGTTCGACCGGTAGTTCTTGCCAATGTTTGGATTATGTAAGCACATCAGCTGTCACAATCGGCGATGCCAAATTGCATCAGCTTTGAATGTATACAATAAACAGTTACTATAAAAATCTCTTTTAAAGTTGCGTTTATATCAAAGAACAGCTGTGAAACAGAAAAAAGATGAAACAACCGCTAGAAATTAAATGACAGCACATTAGAAATTAAAGTATTTCTATTCTTTGCATTATTTTGATGAAACTTTCTTTTTATTTATATATATATATAATAAGGCAGCTTTGGCTGAACTGTTAAGAAGCGCCTCTAGCAAGTCAGTATATGTGGATTCAAATCTCATTGCGCTAGAGTTTTTTCATAAAAATGAAGAAACACGAACAAAGCCGATAGTCTAAGCTCTGCTGGTGCTCTCATGTCTAGTCTAAGAACTAATTTGATTAGTCTAGAGTATAATAATAATAAAATAAAGCCTTTATCGTTGCCAATTAGTACCGCAACGTTCGCCTGCTCTATAATTTTTTGAATACTTAAATGAATTTATGGAAATAGACAAAAAAAATATTTACATATTTTTAAACCGCATTTAACTTTATAATAATTCGCGCGGAATTTGTGTAAAATAAAAATAACGTTAATTTTTATCTGGGCGCGCTAGCATACTTCATCAATTTTTTTTCTTGATCGTTTCTTTTCAATTAAATCTTTTACCCAAAAAGCTTATAAACAAATCATGAACGTCATATTTTGCGACGAGCAAGTTAAAACAAAAAACGCGTGAATGGATATTAGATAGACAGAAGCTTAAATCAATTCTGAAATCAAATTTAGATTGTGCTAGGGTGCAAGAGGAATATCCTATTAAAGAATAGATTTTCAATGTATCGTATTTGCATTCAACTTGATGTTAATTTATCATTTCCTACTGTAGATAAAGGCAATCTATACGTTAAGAGTTCGATACGGTAATTAAAATTATTTTCAGGTGCTGAGAATTTACATCAGAAATGTTTTGAAATCTTTGAAGAAATGATTAATGCCCACAACGGTGAACCTGAAGATACTCTCTTAAAACTTATGAATATGACTGTTATCCTTCATACTTATCCATCTAAACCAAAAAATCAACACGGTCATTGTAATACCGCGGATTATGAATGTGAACACATATCGGATTGGTTCATTAAATGTATAGCGAAATATCCATGTTTATTAGTAAAAGTATTAAATTTTTATATAGAATGCATTGTTACGAATCCTATCAAATCTTGGAAAACCGAACAATTACAAAAGGCTTTAGAGTATGCGGCCAAATATGATGCTAGCCTATTTATAAAATGCAATGAATCTTCCGTAGGATTTTTATGTGAAGCTATCTATGCCGAAGAAGTAATGATACGATCCCGCGCTATTGATTTGATGGCAAAAATTCTGCAAACGGAATCGAAAGTTGATTGGCAGATGTTTCGTCATGAGGTGTCTAATACACCGAGAGAAGTATTATTAATTAAAGAATTAATAGATAGTTTGCAAGATCAAAATAATAATATTAAATTAAAAGCGGTACAAGCATTAAATATGGTTTTAGCAAGAGGTTCACCTAAAGCTAAACAAATCTTAAATGAATGTTTAAAATTTACAACATTTTTTGATGAAAATGTTCATTTACCCGATGAACCAAGAGTTAGTAAAAATGAGATAAGATTTGAGAAACCTAACGGGGAGCAACCGCAATACACTTTTGAAGGTCATGGAATTTTAGAATTGTGTATATCCAAGATGCCTTCATACGTTTTCGAATATATCTATCAAAGCCCAATGTCTTATATACGAAGGGCTGGTATTATGTTCATGGAACAATTAGTTAAACTAAATCCTTTATTGATATTTAATACAAATTTTGTAACGGTAAATATGATAAAATTAATTCAAATTATAATAAAATATAAATAAGAATTTTTTTCTGACTATGCATGCACAGGAAACAGTGAAATTGGTAGACGAACCGACAGCATTAGTACGTAAACAAACTTTACTGTCCGTGGACGCGATTCTAGAATCATATCCAAATTGTTATCCCGTTATTTTTGTTTGGTGTAAAATTATAGCTCCTATGCTACACGACAACGATCCCAAAAACACCGAATTGGCTATGGAGGTCTGTTTTTAAATAACTATTATCAAGAGAATAAATAAATTAATTTATGTTCTACTTATTTAGTGCTTTCGTTCAAGGGTTTTATTAAACATAAAAGGAATTGATCAATCTAACCGTGCTGAACACTTTATGCCTTGGGTTATAATAAGAACTATGTTATCTACTCAATCGCGTTTCTATTTGCAAAATTGTTTTCATAGAGCTTTACATCAACGCATGTTAAGGTAAGCAACTATTAAATCTGGTTTCTATTTTTTTGAAGCCAGTATGCTTATTATTCAGTACTCAAATTATCGGAATCGTTGAATCTCATCTATTAACATCAAACTCAACGGAAGCTTGGATTCTTTTAAATTTTATATCCGGAAAAATTAAGAGTAAAGAACCAGATGCTTTAATACATCAATTCATTTCATTAGAATCGGTAATCAAATTCAATGTTATTGTATCAGAGAGAGATCCCATTCTTATTTGGTAATTGTTTACTTTTTCCTAATTTCAGTGGAATAAAGAACAAAACATGCTGATAGCTATAGAAGTTTTGGCCAATTGCATCCGGGACTTTTCTCATACTGCTCTAAACCATGCCTTCAATCATATACTTAGCCATATAAAAGAAGGACAAATGTTACCGATAATCGTTGGAAAAGCATTTGATTTCCTTTTACTTATCGATAATCGTTCAGAAATGACGGAGAAAAGAAAAGAACCTTCTACGGATGCAGTCAATAAACAATGGATAAGAGATTTACATAAACATTTAGAAGAAGCGATACTTAAAGGAATTTCAGATTTTCCAGACAATCGTGACACGTTAATGTGTCATTTATATGCCTACACTGAAGTTAATGTTCAAACCCGTCTCAGGCCAGATCAAACGATCATATCGTTTATACACAAATTTATAGCAGAATGCGCAAAACAGAAAGAATCTGAACTACATTTAGATAATGAGCGTCTGTTTAATTCAATGATATTATTAGCTGGTCGTTTATCATTGCGTGATAGCTGCGTAGCACGAACAACTTGTGCGTTATACGCTCATATATTGAAAGTAATCGATCGACCACCCATTATTAATACAATTTTAGTAGCACTATCAGATCTTTGTAAAAAACACACGCAAATTGTTGAAAATATTACAGAAAGAATCCTTTGTAAACTGAATTCTCCGTATGAAGTAAATCGTTTAGAAACATTCAAATGTTTTGAGAAATTGGTACTTCAAGATCAGCTTAAATTGCGTGGATCCTTATTGTTGTCATTGCTTTCCACACTTTTGGATGTTAGTAAAGAAATTTCAAGTAGAGCTTCAGATTTCTTTGCCGAGTTCTTGTCGAAAAAGAATTCAACTTTATTTCAAAAATGTTTAACAGAATGTCCGTTTGTGTTTAATGAATTCAAGGTTTGTCAATTAGGATAAACTATATTAAACTATTCTTCACATTGTTTGATTTCATAATATTTTTTAGAATTTTGATGGTTTGGATAGTTTTGCAGAGGCTTATATAAAATCGCCATTGAAAGGTGAAAGTCATCATAAAAGTCGTCAACTATTGTATGAACATTTTCTAAAGGATATGGATGATATTAATATGATATTATATTTTGGCCAACTGAAAATTATAGCCGGTAAGTACTGAATATTTTTGTCTCATAAAAAGCAAAGTTTTTTTTTTTTTTCCTCCCAATCTAGTTACACAATTTTTCAAAAAAGTAAGGTTTAAGAAATCAATTTATCGAACGCTTTGCTTCATTATTTGAAAAATTCGTAATTTTTTCTTTATAGAAAAATCTCAACATGATCCATTGTTGAAATCCCCTGAGGGTATAGCTTTAATAAAGGATGTATTTTATATATTGAAACGTGTATGTCAATTGACCAAGGAACAAAAGTCTAACAACGAGAGCCAAGACGACTTGGAAAATACACAAGACGAAAATCTGATGGAAATAAATGAACTCCTTGAAAGTGAACAAAACGGAGCTAATAACACGGGGGCATCTAAAAACGCCTCTAAAAATGAAGGCACTGGAAGAGGAAGAAGAAAGCGAGAAACGACAATGCCTGAAGCGGTAATATTTTTATGTTGCAAATTCATACCTTTTTTTCACATTAATAACGATTGCATTGTTATTCAGTTGACTATAATGGAGAAATCATTGATTTTTATACCTACCATATATGAAAACTTAAGTCATCCTATTGATCCGGCAGTTGGAAAATCTTTTAACGACTTATGCAAAGCTTTAGCTAAAAAATTTCCTAATCTTGTAGAATATGCGCAACCACCCAAATTTTGGAAAAAGTACTTTTGCAAGGTAAACACAAATTCCGTGAAATGTAGACGGAGTAAGAAAAAAACAGAGGGTTTTGAGGATGAAGCATGTGAAGTCAGCAAGAATCCAAGCAGAGACAATTCTGATGAAAGTGACTTCTGTTCGGAGGAAAGTGATGATGAACCTTTGAGAGCAAAAAGACTACGGCTTGAAAATAATACTAATAATGCAAATAAAACCAATGATTTGCCCATAGAATATATATTTAATCCTAATATATAAATAACTTAAGATAAGCTGCAGTATTTGTAGTAAATTGTGAAATAATTAAAGTATTATTCCTGTTTGATTTTTAAGTATTAGTATTGGAACATTTAATTAGAATTTTAAAAATTAATGTAACAATTTTTTTTTCCAAAGCATCATTTAGCTATAAAAAATCATTTATTACTTTGTTTGGGGTCATATCTCAATTATTGTTCTATTTTAATACGAATCATCTTTCTCTTCACCATCATTAATATCATCATCATCATCATCCTCATCATCGTTGTCATCATTGTCAACAACTACTTCTTCCATTCCTAAATTTTCAATACTTTGAATTAATTGATCCATAGCTTGTTTGGCTACTATACCCAGAACACCTTCATGAGATTGAGAATCTTCATATTGAAGTATATCGACACATTCTTTTAATACATTTATAGCCTCTGAAAGTTTCTCTTTTAATTTTACACCGGTCAATATGCCTGCCAAAAAAGCACTTTTAGCTAATAAAACGAGAGGCACATGTAATTCATAGAGAATCATAGATTTAAAACGACTTAAACCGGGCTCAAAGACATCCATAACACGCAAAACTTGTCTGCATAATTCTTCCTTACGTTCAAGTAGTACATCTGGCAGTTCAACCATTTCATAGCCTTGTACACGTCCATACATTTCAATTAAATTTTGGCGTAATGATGTCTGAATAAAATGTAATGGATGCAAAACGGAACGATATTTTTTTAACAATCTTTCTGTTTCTTCTAAACGTTCTGGGCTCATATCCATGGCCTGGACATCGGCTATCTCAGTTTGCATTACAGTAACGGCTTTTTGCACAGCTTCATTAGTACTTATAAAATCACAATTAGTACATTTCCATTCTGTATGAGGATCTGAAAATATAATTATAAATATTTTTAATATTTTTGAAAACAAAATTGAAGAGATAAGCAATTAAAGCTTCTACCTAAAGGATTAACCCACAAAAGCCAACCATCGTCACATTTACTGCATTTAAATGAACTGAAATGTGTCCCCAATTCTGTGGGATCCTTACATCTTTTACAATCGCATTCGAAGTATTTCCCCGCTTTTAAGTGTTCACGCCGTTGAGCAGTTCCCTCCAATGTATAAGTATATGAATGCTGCAATGGTTGACCAGCATCCAAGTCAACCATAGCACGTAATCTTATTCTGTATCAAAGAAAAGCAAATAATTTATCACTTTTTTTTTTTATTATATTATTAACAGCTTGTGGAATATACTTGAAATCTTCACTAGGATAGATACTACGAATGGTATTTGGTACACAATTATGAGCCAATATTCCAGTTATGGGATATAAACATCTAAGAGCATATCCTTGAGTAGTACGGGCTTCGAAAGCGTTAACTTCCAATATGCCGACCACTTGCATTATAATATCTTCAGAAAATCGTTCGGCCAGCTTGCAAGGACCTCTTAGATATTGGGCTATATTCACAAGATCCGCATGCCAAAAGTCTGTGTTTTCACGACGCTCTTTATCATGGTATTCCATAGGTGCCACTTCTTGCTCCCATCTCTCCGGATCTGCCTCTTTGGCAAGAAGAACTCTGCATTTAAAAAACGAAATGAAAATTTTTGTAATCATTTTAATATTCTAAAAATATTACTGTGCCCAGTTTTTCTTAGCAAAGCTGCAGTACTTTGTACATAAAGATTATTGGTATTATTAAATAAGAAAAATTTATTAGATTTAAAGCGTATGGTATAGACACCTCATATTTAAAGTGAGGAGCGAAAATTGGGAGATTCTTTTTAAGTTTCCTCAAAGATCAACCATAAGCAATTTTTAAAAAGCATGTTAAGAGAGCTTTGCTTCAGATTTGATAAAAATTGATTTTTTTTTAATTTCTTTAAAATTATTTCAATCTGCTAACTATTATGAAACTTTTAATAAATGAGTTTAAATCATTATTAAATCTTGTAAATGGAAATATAAAATTTAAATTTTGGATTTCTAGAACTGCTTTCGCAACTAAGAATTTCAGATTTAGGAAAACTTTCGAACATGTACGTAAATCTCGACCAAACATACTCGTATAATACTTTACGAATTTTCAGAGCGTTCCTTTGCGGATATTACAATCGGAATTATAAAATTAGTATATATTCACAATCTGATAGATGAACGTCAAAATATTATATTTCCTTTCCAATGGATACCTTAAAGGTGTTATACAATCTAACTGCGGGCAGCCATATTGATCACATTTCATATTGTAAAATTTCGCATTCGCTGCTAGAAATATTTTACATTCTCTCTGTCCATGATATTTCGCGTTACGATCTTGACATTCGCCGCATAACGGCCAACCGCAAGTAACACAACGATCAATATTTTCGATACTATTGCAAGCAATATGCTTATAACATTCCAAACATTGTACGGGACCATTGCATTTAGGTCCTATCGCGAAAGGTAATTCTTCAAGTAATACAATATCTCTCGACTTTATAGGTTCTGGGCCATTCACTAAATAACGTCCTAGTTTTGAATTATATTGTATTTCTGTACGATTTTCTTTTAGATGTGGACTTTTATAAGACATTTTTACGATTAAATAAAGGAAAATGTAATTCGCTCTGCAAATATTCTAAAGACTGAGTCTGATACGTACAAGTTTTTAAATAGACTAAATGTACTGATAATTTATTAGTTTGATGTGCTGTTTTTGTTGGATATGAGCTTTATGAGCTTTAGAAAATGATTGATTCTCTTCATATCATTGTGTTAAATTTAAAAATTTGCTTGCACATGTGTCTTCAAATTGGGTACGAACACACACCACAGTGGTTATTTCTACTGAAGAAGATTATAATAATTATTTTTTTCCTTATTATTAAAATATTTAGAATCATTAAGGAGAGATTATTTGATTGCAGGAACTCAAGATAAGAGAGAGTGCACTCTATTTACTGTTTCATTTTTAAAATCATCAGAGCGGTCCTATCGTCTATCAGGAACAAAAATGTAATGCTTGCCCAAAATTCCATTTCCATTGATTTTCATTGCTGGATTTAAATAAAGTCTTAAAGCCGAGGCTAGTCGATGTTCAATAGGATTAAAAAAGTTATAAAATTAAAATAACGAAAATTGTGCTTCATATTATTGTCAAAAACGAATAAGTTTTAAGAAAATTCGGCACAAAATCTCATTACTCAGCTAAATAACATATCATAGACTCAAATAGCATAATATAAAAAATTATTCCAAGAGAAAAATATAATTTCATTTTGCACTTCTTTTGTATTAGATTAATAATTATATTTTTTGTGAATCTCCAAGGGAGAGTATAATTACGATCACATTATGGTTACATAACGCTGTGGCTATTCCATACAAAATTCAAAAGGCTAACTGGAACGTTTATACGACATGGTTTTTCTTGAGAATTGATTACGGGTCAATAGATCTCTTTAATTAAAAACAACTGAAAAATTATATTTTTATTATTTTAAGTATTTAAATATTTTTTTAAATTAATTAATTATTTATTTTTTTTTTTTAATTAATTAATTATTTATTTTAAATTTTAATAGGTAGACGTAGCAGATTTTTTTTTCTTTTTATGGAATAACGTGCATCATATAAGTAAGCAGTTGGACTGATGGATAGACGGATGCATTCAGATGGATTCGAAATTTGATACTGATAAAAAATATATACAGTTTACGAAGTCTCTGAAAATTCTTTCTTTATGTTACATACGTTTTCATAAACAATTTAAATTCCAGTACTCTATTATCCATCCAACAGTCCATAAGTCCGCATGTCCGTTATCAGCCATAAACGTTCTCCTGGTCGTAAAAACGAAAATATCGGTTTTAAGTTTGGCAGAAACTTTGGAAGTTCTTGCACGCAGGTTGAAATTGAAAACGCGCTAAATTGGTCAAAGAACAAGTCCACAGTTCGACCTAAACTGGAATACCTCTCTTTTTAACAATAAAAAAAATTGTGTTTTTTGCTTATTATTCATAAACTATAGTAAAAAAAAAAACCGTAAAAATTTCCATATATATCGTGCTGTCTACCCTGTAGGATCAGCACAAAAATGGAAATGATCGGCCACGTCCACCCGGTATAATGGAAGACTGAAATGACAATGTTTATAATATTAAAGAAGAAGCTTCAGAGACCCATGAAATGTGTATATTAGTGATTAGCGTCAAATTCGAAATCCATATAGGCGTATTCATCCGTCCGTCCGTCCAAGAGATTTATCAGCTTTTTTGGGTAATGCTTGCGGTAACCATTTTCCCGGTTGCAAAAATTAAGATATCTGAATGAAATTTTGCAAAAATTTTGAAATTTCTTGCGTGTACTTTGGTATTGAAAATGGGCCAAAGTGGTCACAGAACGTATCTACAATATAACATAAGCTGAAAACACCTCTGCTTTCAGAATGTTTTGATCACTAATTATGGAATACACAATAAAAATACAAAAAATCTGCCACACCTAGTTAATACTACAGAGTATCAAAATTTACTTTTTAGACCTTTGTTTTAAGATAAAACATCCAGCACACCCAAATATAAGTTTCTTATTTGCTTTTATTTCAAATCTAAAAAAAAAATCATCTTACTTGATCACTTTATATTGTATTCAATTCTGCGGCAAAATGAAATTTGTCCTACATCTATTCATTTTTTTTTAAGCTAAAAGAGATTTTTTTACGGAACAAATTTTTCTATGCGCGACCTGAATTCCTTATTTTGATTATCTTCAGATGGTTCCAGGCGTAATAGCGCAGGGTAATTAATGCTTAAGTACTTTTGAAAACAAAAAATTTGTGAATGCATCGAAAGTGAAAAGCTTGAAAACGAGTTATTGAAGACAATAGACATTCTCTGGACTAAACATTTTTAATATCAAAAATAGAAGCTCCTTTCGCGAATTTATTTAACTGAATTCACCCGTATCTTGCATAAATTGAAAATGAGCGATTAAAAATCTTACGTCGATATCCTTTCGAAACACACATTCTTTCATTCATTTTATTTTACATATCTAAAAATGTAACCATTAATTTATTGTTTAAAGCATTAATTGATTGCAATTACGTTTACTGAATTTTTATTAGATAATTCGAAATATCAATAGAATTTTTATTAATGTATTTGCATACATAGAAGTTATGAGATTTTTTTTTATTTTTTATTTTTTTTTTTTTTTGTATATCTACTAACCTCAAAGGCGTTATGCAATCCAATTGCGAGCAAACTCCATCTTCTCCAACATTGCCAGCAAATCTAACATTAGCATCGGAAAAAGTTTTGCATTCATATTGATGTTCACTCGAATCCGTACAATAACCACATAACGGCCAATCGCATTTGTTACAACGATCCAGAGAATCACCATCTTCGTCAAATTGTAAATTGCAATAACATCCCAAGCAAACAATACCACTATTTATTTTTGGTCCACGAGCAAATGGTAATTCTTCAACAACTATTTCGCCTTTCGAAACAGTTTCAGTTGTGATAAGGCCTCGACCAAAATGTGAATCACTTTCGATACAAGATTTTAACATTTTATTTAAAAAAAAAAAAAATAATTTTTTAAGTTTTAGTTTCTTTTGTGTGTAAAGGGTTTTAATTCTTTGACACTCTTGTTAGATTCAATCAATATATAATTTGTTTTTCCAAGTATAGCTCTTTAAGTAATGGAATAGTTTTTTTTTTTTTTTAAGTATTTCTAAATCGATTGCTTTACAAGTGATATTTTGTTTATTTCCGTATTTATCCGAAAATGAAATGAAATTTTGTACGAACAACGAACTTTTCATTAATGAAAGTGAGTTGCTTTAATGCATTTGATACATTTGTTTGTTTGTTTTCGTATAATATATTTATCTCTATTGCATACATACATACATATGCATCCTACTTTTTATATCCAACAATAAAAGCCAAGGTATATAAGTTTTGGATGCTCGTTTGTTACCGTTAAATGTGTTAATCAATCAGTCTCCTCCGGTTTCCTTGTAAATCATGAAATTTTGATTTCGTTTAAATCAAGAATAGAAACCTTGAAATTCAAGAAAATTCTCTAAAAAAGGTTTTAAATTAATACTTAAATTTAAAAAAATAAAAAAAAATTCTCTAAAAAAGGTTTTAAATTAATACTTAAATTTAAAAAAATAAAAAAAAATTTCATAAATCTCTTCGTTTGTTTCCTTTGTATTTTGTACTATTTTTCAACATTTTTTACACAGAAATTTATGATTTTTCTACTTGTGTAATAGTTGCAGATTAGAGAATTATTTTTATTGCAATCTTATGCCAATAATTTAAATTATAGTTTTAATTCTCTCTCTCGAATTTTGCTGCACCACGCTATATACAAAACATTCAATAAATTTAAATCAATCAAAAATATAATTTTTATACCTCAAATGCGGAGGGAATCCCGAATAGGTGTTCAAAGCTATATATACACTTTCTATCTTCTAGTATCACACATAAGGGTATTAAATATATCTTCTAGTAGTCTCGCTATCTATTTTCAATAATTTGTTTCATCTACAACATCTGTAACTTTTCGAAGGGATTGCAAAACTGTTCCGCTTCGGTTTTCTTTAAATGTAAAATAATTAAATAATTAAAATAAAAATCCGCACCTGTTAAAATATCTCAATTTTTACTTCGAATAGACACTCAATTCGATCTTTCCTCGATGCTAAAGTTTGACATTTACTTATTCCGAACGTTGTGTCAAACGTTTATTGAAATAAACTTTAGTGTCAAGGCTCTATAAATTTCATCTCTACCTAAAAATGGAATTAATTGTTATTTTCATTTGAAGATTTTTACCAATTTCTTCGAGGTTTACGTACATTATTCTATCCCAATCCTTCCATGATCCCCCTCTGTAAATTTTTGGTTTAGAAAATGGGACTATAACTGTTGTTGAGGGACAAAAAAAAAACTTCAATATTCAAAAAGACGTACGAGGTGTAATCCAAAAAAAGTTTATTTTTTATTTTTCTAGAAAAATATTTGCTTAATCGTTGATATCTATTTTGTTCCCTTCAAAGTAGTCCCCCTTAGATATAATACACTTGTGCCCGCTCTTTTTGCAATGCTATAACCACTTGTGATGTACGCGTTTTTGGTAAAATCTTGAGCTTTTTCAGGGATGCGGTCTTTATCTCCCTAATCGTGACAAAACTCCGTCTCTCTTCATGGGTCTTTTCAGATTTGGGAATTGGAAAATCACAACGGGCCAAGTCCGGTGCATATGTTGTTGTTTTTGGCCAAAAAATTATGAAGAAGCAATGACGAAATTTTACAATTTCGGAACAAATTTTTCTGCCACATGTTTTTTGCCCAAGATACATGCAAAAAAATTGCATGGCATGAGCCAGCCGACTTCTCTAATAATGATTGGACGATTAACTATAACAATTTTCTTTAACTTTCTACTTCATCGTTTTGATCGGTTGTTGATGTCGATTAGAGATCTAGGCCAGATATCGTCACTAACATCTTCTGAGCCTTCCGTGAAAAGCTTGTACCATTTGTATACATTTTTTTACTCAAAGAAGAATCGCCAAATGCCACAGTGAACGTTCGAAGTTGAAACTTCTTTTACAAAAAATTTAATTTTTTGGCTTTTTACAAAAAATTTCATAAAGATACTGTTTTTTTCGGTTTCTTTAATTTTGAATGGAAGAAGCTCTTTTTTTAATGTAGGCTTATATCTCATCAGAAGATTTTAATGCGAACAGCAGGATGATGATGATGATGATATAATTGTGTGTAGCTGAGGCTATAAGTGTGATCTGTTTTTGTAAACTCAAAAGAATTTAAAAAGAAGTAGGAGAATTGACACTGGTAAAAGTGAGAGTAAGGACATTGGAACTGAGTAAAATAAAAAAAATCATTAAAAGGATAAGCAACAACAAAGAATAGTTAACTAAAAAGAAAAATCAGCAGTTCTAATAAAGGAAGTTGGTTCCTTAAGATCTGCAAACTGGCGAGCACGAAAGATATCAAACAGACTATGATAAGTGGGAAAGATAAGTGGTAAAAGACCGCTTTATGTTTTTAACATTTTTGCATATAAAAATGAGATGCTTAGCCGATTCAACCGTCGAGCAGGTGACACATGTATCATTGTTAACAGTTCGAATTAGTTTAAGGTAGGATTTGTCAAATGTATGGTTGCTAATTAGTCTATAGAGAACCTTACTTTCCCAGGTTGGAACAAAGGAATCAGGGAATGGTTTTAAAGAAACGGACAGATAAAGTTTGTTGAAGAGCCGATCAAGTTTGCTCTGTACCATATTTTGATATTCAGCATTCCTCTCTCTTAGTAAGATTTTGTGTATGATGCGTATTGCCTTTTGAGTAGTATATTTGACAGTTTGATTCTCACCTCCCTTGCATACAGATCAGCCTTTTCGTTGATATGGAAATCACAGTGATCGCGTATCCACACAAAGTAACAAGCCTTAACAGCTGTATTATTAATCATATTGAATATATCATAGATATGACTATTAAAAGGGTCATTCTTGTCAATAAGAAGAAGAGCAGAATTGGTGTCCGAAAAAATAACAAATTTTCGTGTCCATTAGCTGCTGCAAGGGAGACAAAGTATTTTATGGCAAATAGTTCAATAAAAGATGAGGAAAGATCTCCTAAAATTTTGACCATGCAGAGAGCATCCTGACGATACTTCTCCACCGAATAATTAGATATATCAAAGCTATCATTATTCAGTATTCAAGATTCTGATAGCAAAGGATCTTTAGGGTGGAAGAAGGCAGATTACCTTTGGCTGTAGATAAGAAAGATAAGATGTTACGATCGATAAGAAAGTTGTTGGAATCAAAAACCTACACAGGAAATGGATTTATATTCTCAAAGATGTGATGAAATCTTCTATATCTTCCAGAAGGTGTAAATGCATGCAATCATCTCACTTAGACCCACAACCTTCTTGAAAAGAAAAGGTCTGATGGCCATCAGCTTCACCAACTGTTTCACAGTGAGTAGCTGGGCTCTCTCACCTACCGAGAGTTCACCTGCAATGACTTGCAGTGCATCTTCTTAGATGTCTATTTTCAAAGATTTGAATTTTCGTTAATGCATATTCTGGCAGGTTGCACGTAGTTGAGTGTGCAAATTCAATTTTAGATCGGATTAACGACTCTTTGATCTATTTTATTCTATAACAAAAATTCGCCAAACAGACGAAAACTTAAAACTTAGCTTTATATTTGTCAAAAAAAACTAAAAATGCAAAATGGCTGATATCGTCAACATATGTTGGGCATACGTGAAACAATTAAGAAAAAAAAAATCGAAAATCGATATGTGAGAAGTCACCTTTTTTTTGAGAACACACCTTTTATATCTATTGTGAAAAGTACGGAAATAAAAGTGACAGCAACAATTTTTTTTTCTTCCTGACACTTGGCATCTCTTCTCTACTGCCATCTCTTCTGCTTCCAAAGTTTTAAAATCTGCAAATTTTTATTTTTTTTTTTATTTGCAACAATATGCAGAATAACTTTCATTACATATGTGTAAACGTTAGCCGAAACATGGTGATTCGAAGTACAAGTCTTAATCTATGATCGCGGAAAAATGAGTGAACTTGCAATTTGAAATCAGACGGACAATATGTATACGACGCCAAACACGTATTATTTGCTCGGTAAGCTCGGTTATTACTCCGGCATTTAGATGGAAACACGCAAAATATTAATCGGTTGTGATTGTCTATCAATTAGTTCTAATAAGCGTAAATGTCAACTTGTATAATTAGAAAGTACAGATTTTAAACTTAATAAACATAACAGAATTTTTCCAATTGAGAATTTCTGTAGCAGTTGGAAAGCAGTGGTACCAAGTTGGAACGCCATTCGGCAAACATTTAACCCCAAGTACCTCAAATCAACACGACCGGGTTATATCCATTTTCAAGGTTTGCCTAAGGCAAAGAATAAGTCTCAAGGTTATCTATAAAAAAAAAGTATCCAGCATTGGGCTTTACGAATGTCTAGATGAATGCAGTTAATCTTAGATTCAGAATCTTACATTGACTAAGAGTTCGTAAGATCTTTTATGAGCTATCTACTCCTTATTTTCGTAAGGTACAAATGAATGGTCATATCCACCATTTTATAGAAGTTCAATTTGTCCTTATCATGTCATAAAATCACTCCACTTTCCAAAAATTTTTTATTTAATTTTAATAAAAATCATTTTTAATAGCTTCAGTCAACCAAGTTATGGTCATAATGGAAGCAACAACAATCGGTCCCTGTTTCGCATTTCATTTTAGAAAATCTTATGGAATTTTAAATCTAATACACGTTTTTCAATATC
Organism: Glossina brevipalpis; assembly: GCA_000671755.1. Classification (NCBI taxonomy): domain Eukaryota; kingdom Metazoa; phylum Arthropoda; class Insecta; order Diptera; family Glossinidae; genus Glossina; species Glossina brevipalpis. The sequence continues at coordinate 10,152 of KK351376.1, read as the reverse complement.
ACGTGTGTTTGCCAAAATTTTTTTCACGTTTTTTTTTCTTATTGACAATATTGCTCTTCTATGACCCTCCTATTCTTGTAAACTTTTTTTTTTTTCAAATTGGGACAATTTTTTACAAGAAATGGCAGCACTGCTTTGCAAATTCTTACATTACTTTTGTGGTGTTGTTCGTGGTCGTATCAAAAAAAATTGGTCGTATTTGTTCCTCGCTTTACAAATAAAAATTTAATTGAAAGTAAGTAGTTTTATATGAAAAAAAAAACTTCAAAAACTAAAAAAATAAAGGAACGCTAAGAGTATGCAAGTGTTACTAGAAACTAAAAAAAAAAAAAAAGAATAATTTCAAGTCAAACTATGGCAAAATAATGTCTGGAGTGATTTCATAACCTAGAAATGAAATGTGGTTGTGCATGTATATGCATGTGTATGTGCGCCGCTTAATGATTTTCTCCATGGAAAACGTTGAAAATATACTTTTGCTTGTGTATGAATAACAATTTAAATAAATGATTTGTCATTTTTGGTGAACGGTATCAATTAAGTAGTTAAAGTAAAAACATAAAAGAGGGGGAAGTTCTTACCTTTTCTGAATCTAATTTTTTTTTCTTTTTTTTTTTTTTTGCTTATAGTTATTGATAAATATAGAGATCACATATAAGGTGAGAAAATAATTGGTTCGTAATTTAACGCATGTTAACCGGCAACTTGTACAATAGACAACAGTCAATGACTGCTTGTGTGATGGCCGCCTAAACAGCCCTTTAAGTAGAAAAAAAAAATACTTTTTATAAATTACGTAACGTGAAATCTCCTACATTTCAGTGTGAATTTTCTTTTCTACTTTGTTTATATGTTTTAGAATACGCTTTGTTTCAGATTTTATGTGTCATAGACTAGATAAATTATGGTTCATATCCTTTACTTAAAGTCCGTCTGCGAAGAATAAGTGCATTATTTTAGGTCCTATGGCGTGTGTTATAAGCATATAAGAAAGCAAAAAAAGCGATTCGTTAAGTGGTAAGCGAGAGGGTAAACTTTATGAAGTCAATTTTTGTTCTTGTATTATTATTTGATAATTACAATAGTAGAAGAAATGACGTTGGATGACGCCACCAAAATCAATATTGCTGTTTATTAGAGACTGACACTATTTTGGAAAAGAAACCGTAAAGCACCCCCCACAGTAGTGTATAATTTAAGCTTCGCTCTCTATATATTGTCTACCTATCTAACATAGTGCTCATAAAAGCGACGAAAAAGTTTAAAAGGAAAATGTTTTTTTTTTTGTTTTTTATTTAATAAGGAATAAAATTAAGAGAACCTTTTCCGTGATTTCGACAATTTTTTTCGTACAAAATTTTGCGTTATTTAAAAATTACTTTTAATAGAAATAGAGCAAAAAAAAAAAAAAGAAGAGAATTCTTTGCTTGACTCATGTAAAAGGACTTCAACTCAACGTAATGGCAGTCACAGAAACGAGTACAAAGAAGCATACTTCCTTAAAAATATTATCTACATTTTATTTTCAACCCTCTTGGTTAACATTAAATGAGAAAGGTGATAAAAAGCAATCAATTCCTAAGGATTTATTAATCTATAGAGATGATGAAGGTCAACTAGTAGAGGCAAGTGTTTGGCTTTGTGTTTTTGTATTTTTTTTCGGGAGGTGCTCATATAGGGCTTAAATTAAATTTTATTTTCTTTCTGTTACATCATCAGAAATTTTCTTTGCTATGTTAATTTTCATACGTTTTTTAATACACACACATACCTATACGGTTATATGTATTGTTATATTTATATGTAACATTTATGTTTTTTAGATATCAACGGCAAAGATAGTTTAATTTACTTATCCCATTTGTATGAAGCGTGAAGCGTGTTCTATTTTAATTCATTTTAATCATTCTATGATCTGTTTTTGAATTTCTAATATCGAAAAAAAGTAACACTAATTAGTTATTACGGATTAATCTTGGATCAAAAAGAAAAAAAAAAAAAAGATTAAAAATGTTTTCGCCAACAACTTTACTCATCAGAAGTTTACAGAGCAGAAGACATAAGCTTTTTCAATATTGTTCTAAATTTTTACTTTGATTTTATAGAGGAATTTGCTTTAGATGTCGAGTATCCAAAATTCGCCTTAAAAGGTATATAATTTTCACACTTGTTCGCTATCATAATTTTCTTTATTTAATAATTTTTTTTGTTACCATACGGAGGTAGCAAACGACGGAAATATCTCTTGAAATATGTATCTTTCAAATAGTTGTGTTAAGAAAATGTACTTTTGCGTTTGTGTATTCAGTACGATAATATCTGTTCATTTCATATGAGATATCACGTGCTTTTCTTATTTGCACAGATTACTTAAGAATTAAAGCTTTTATATATATAAAGAACACTTGCAAATGTGTACAACTTTTATGACAAGTATAGACATTTCATTTTAACTTTTGAAAAAAATCTAACTTTTATGGTTAATTATTCCCATCAAAGGAAAGAGTTATACTAGTTTTATTTTATGTGGACTATGGACAAGTTGTAAAACATATATATGCATATTTTTGATTAGCGAAAGATTTAGAGTTAATATAACTATGTAAGTTCGTTCATATGTTCGCATGTTGTTCTAATGCTCACTGAGGTCAGCTGAGCTTTGTCATATATAAACTTTTGCCTATGATGCCTTTACGATATGTAAAAATTATAATAATAAAATAAATGCTATTTATATGCCCAAATATTCATTTGAAACTGTATGCAAGTATTTACGAAAAAGAATGAAAAGATGGGTAGAGTTCGCTTATGTGAATACCCCTTCAGTAGACAAAAATTGTAAGTATTTACAAATCAAGTGCAATATAAATTAAATGCATTAGATCGATATTTAACAAAATATCCGTTTGCATGAGTTTCAAATATTGGGTATCGAGAAAGAGAAGTTTTACCCTTAATCAAGTATAATAAACACAAAGCCTGTGTTAAAAGTGGTTTTCATAAAGTATTGCGAAAGGCAAGCTATAGACCTGGTTTCGACAAAGCACAAAAGATGGAATGTGGAATGCAATGGAAATCTCTATACAAGATTGAACAACGTAGTAGACCGTACTTTATAGGAAGTGGAACTCTTCTATTACTTCTGATAAATAAATATCTGAAATGATAATGTTAACAGTGTGGAATGCAATGAAAACCTCTATACAAGATTGAACAACGTAGTAGACCGTACTTTATAGGAAGTGGAACTCTTCTATTACTTCTAATAAATAAATATCTGAAATGATAATACTAATAGTGTGGAATGCAATGGAAATCTCTGTACAAGATTGAACAACGTAATACACCGCACTTTATAGGAAGTGGAACTCTTCTATTACTTCTGATAAATAAATATCTGAAATGATAATATTAGTAGTGTGGAATGCAATGGAAATCTCTGTACAAGATTGAACAACGTAATACACCATACTTTATAGGAAGTGGAACTCTTCTATTACTTCTGATAAGTAAATATCTGAAATGATAATATTAATAGTGTGGATATAATGATAAAATCTTGTACAAGTTGTATTTTACTAATACCTTTCAAAAATTCTGCTTAAGATATGATCGGGAATTTTAAAGATTATCTCTGCAAATTTTATTCTTTGATCCATAAGTGAGACATAAATCACACCTCGTGTGAATCGTCAAGAATTTAAATCCTTCAATCCAATCTTAAGGAAAAGTAATTAGAAAAGAAGATTTTGCAATAAAGACATCCGTCCCCGAGATAGAATCGAATAAGTTTTATACATTTGGCGATGAGCCAAAGTGTCTAGAGTGTATTATAGTTTGTTCTAACCAACCATTTCATTATGGAGTGCTATCAACAATTACTGAGGAAATTTCGACGAAATCTGGCCTAATAAATACTGCTTCCGATTAACATTGCTTACAATCAATTACTTATTATCTGGTCGAGTATGACTTCCATTCTTACAATGGCATTCAAAACGTATACAGCTTTTCTTGCACAGTCTCAAAGTGCCAGAGTCACTCAAAAAGTACACCTTTTTTCTTGCATAGTCTCAAAGTGCCAGTAGCCTATAGTCTTACAGAATTCATATTTTATATAGTAGCGAACGATAGACAATGTTTTGGATAATAAAGGTGTAACCAGTTTTTTGACAGTAAAATCTCGCAGGTAGGGAATAAAGTTCTATACCTAATAAATTTTCTTTTGAAAGGCGTTTGAGGTTAGCTTTGCTAACTAAAATCGGGTAAACATAAGTTAAAAAGAACTACATCGTCAATCATAGCAACAAATAACGTTTGAAGCAATTAAGAGAACTAATAATTAATTCTTTACTTTCAAAAAGTGTACGATAGCCCTGAAAGTTTAATATTTTTTTATTTTTTTTTTTTTTATTATAAGATTTTTACTATATTGTAGAAATGATGGCGAGACTCATTTGAGCATTTATCATCATCATTATCATTAGCAATCGAAAAGAAAATACTAACGCTTTAGAATTTTAAGAACGAGCACACTAATGCTCTAAGCACATACAAAAAAACCATTTCGATGTGATATTTAGTGCAAGATGGTCCGAACATATTTGTAATGTGCTTACACACATTCATATAGATAGGCATTCATTGACCCGCCTTTTGATAGCTAAAAAAAATGAATTTTCATGACTGGCCATACGAAATTTGTCGACGCCACATTATTTGTTCGTATAATACTTTAAAGAGCCAGCAAATATAACTTTAAAGCTACCATCGGTTTCTATATTTGTACATGATCGAGTCATTGCGCTGTGCGTGTAGCCATTTATATGTTGTGTGACTAAAAGAAAATTTCCTTTCTTATAAACAGAGAATAAGTGCTGTGGTATATATATATATACATATACATATATATATATATACGTATTAATGGCATTTGTTTTATACCGAAATAGATTGTGTCTATATATTAAAATACGAAGAGCGCGGATTTTAAGATGTGCTTTAAAATTTCTAGTTGAAGAATGTTAGCGTTGCCCCTTTATTTTGATTTAGTATTTTATACAAATGTAATTTTCTACAAAATTTCAAATAAATATTTTTCCAAAAGAGATAAGAAGACAAACTGTTAATATAACAATAACTAACTAACTAACTGTTATCTAATGTCTAAAAACGGTTAAAAGTGAAAAAGTTTTAAAAACAGTATTAATCAAAATTTTTAAAAAATCCTTTGTACTTTTTTATTCATGTAAAACAATAACATTTTTTTTTTAAAGTCTCTATATTGATTTTATTCTTTTTAATAACCTAGTAAGAGATCCCCAAAAAAAAAATTTTGGATAGCTTGTTATTTTGAAATTTTTTATCAACTTTCGAAAGTATTTATTTCTTCCAGTTGTTGTTGGCCCTTAATTGGTAGCGATTAGTAGGCCTATATAAGTTATAAATTATGTTAAATAAAAGACTTTATTTTTTTTTTATAATTTAATAATTATTATTTTTATTTCACGATTAATCATTTTCACATTTAACAATTATTTTCATTTCGCAATTAATCAATTTCACGATCTGCTTAGCGCAACTGTAAATTCTAAAATCAAAATTATCATCAAATTTGCCAACTATTTATAATCAGCACTCTAAACACCTGAATAATAATTTCTCACGCTTTTGTTATAAAAATGAAATCTGAGTTCAATTAGTCAAATTACCGTTGTTATATTCCTTAAACTATTCAGTAAGTTGGTTGGTTGAGTTGGTCAGTTTATCATGACCAACCATTCTTTTAAGGGAAATATCGAAAGATAAGTAATTCAATCAGCAATTTCTATTTTGATTCGTTAGAGTATTTCGTAGATTTTATTCTGTATTAGAATGGTCCTTAACTTATATGCGAAAATTTAAATCAAAAATTTGCTGCATAAACATTAATATCTTTATTGTTACCAAACTCTATCTCTCTCTAACTGCCACGCTAAATCTGAAACTAATTTAAAAAAAATTAATTTATTTACGGTAATTGGGAAGGATTTTGCAAATAAATATTTAAGATTCTAGTCGGCGTAACTAAGCCATCGTATACAACTATCAAGTTTGATGATAAAGTGTTGCCAACTTACTTTTTTAAGAATTAATGTAAAGGCTTACTTTCTACAAGATCTTCTTATAAGAAGGGGTGTCCGTTTTCTAGATCTTAGTGCAGTAGATTTACACGTTAAGTCTTTACTTTTGCAACAATCTCTAATATAAACTATCAAAAATTAGATTTTGTTGCCATATAAAGGCTTATTTTTTTTGTAAAAACGTTTATATGAAAGGGGCTTCGAAAATGGTTCTATAAAGTCTGAATTTTCATATTCGTTTGCTAAACTTATTTTTTTAAAAAAATTTTATTTAATAAAATTTTATTTAATGTAGAAATAATTAACGCTCTTTTTAGTTGCAAAATTTAATTCTAATCCGGAAAAAGTTCATTCAATCTCTTCTAGAAAGCCTAGGGAACAATACCCAAAGTACATAAACTATAGTTTTACTTGCGTCCACAATAGGTTGTATGACATATTTTATAAGCTTCACCTAATAAATCTTACAAAAAAGTTTAGTTCGTTCTATGAACCTTATGCCCAATAAGCGAAAATCTTGCTTTAGGGTTCCGAGTTTGACTATACTTTTTTTAATTGGATTATGTTTTAATTGGATTATGTAACTAATATCTCAGTTATTCATTAACGATATTATTGAGGGCAAAGGATTCTTGATACTGAACTTTAGTTAAATATAAATAATTGATATTTTTTTTTTTTTACATTAATTAATTAAAATTTATTTTATATCTCAATTAATTTTAGATGGCTCCTCCATCGTATTCGGATTTGGGAAAACAAGCTCGTGATATTTTTGGCAAAGGTTATCATTTTGGTTTATGGAAATTAGATTGCAAATCCAAAACCTCGTCTGGCATAGAATTCAGCACATCCGGCCATTCTAATACGGAATCGGGCAAAGTGTTTGGTTCATTGGAAACTAAATATAAAGTTTCGGACTACGGTCTAACATTGACTGAAAAATGGAACACAGACAATACACTTTTCACTGAAGTTGCTGTGCAAGACAAGTTGCTGGAAGGCTTGAAATTGGCCTTCGAAGGTTCTTTTGCTCCACAATCGGGCAACAAGAGCGGCAAATTTAAAGTAGGTTATGGCCATGATAACGTTAAAATAGATTCCGATATGAATGTCGACTTAAGCGGTCCCTTGATCAATGCCTCTGCTGTTTTGGGTTATGAAGGTTGGTTGGCTGGTTATCAAACAGCTTTTGATTCCCAAAATACTAAGCTAACAACTAATAATTTTGCGTTGGGTTATGCCACAAAGGATTTCGTATTGCACACAGCTGTGTAAGCAAGAGAAAGAATATTTAAGCCGCTATCTCAATATTAATTATAAATATTTATAGAAACAATGGTGAAGAATTCAGCGGATCTATCTTCCAAAAATGCAACGATAATTTGGATATTGGTGTGCAACTTTCGTGGGCATCGGGCTCAAATAATACCAAATTTGGATTGGGTGCTAAATTCCAGCTGGACAAAGATGCCGCATTGCGCGCCAAAGTTAACAATGCTTGCCAAGTTGGATTAGGATACCAACAAAAATTACGCGATGGTATCACTCTTTATTTATCGACTTTGGTCGATGGCAAAAATTTCAATGCAGGCGGCCATAAAATTGGTGTTGCTTTGGAACTGGAAGCTTAAGTAGCTTACTGCCATTTATAAATGTTCTTTTTTTTGTCACTACATTATATTAATCGCAACTGTTGAAAACAACAACAACAGCAACAACAAGAAGAAAAAACTTATTAAACTACATATTTAAAATCAAGAAACAAAGTAAAAAAAACCCTTAAAATAAAGCTATCCAAACCATTGTATTAAACATTCGGTTTGAACCTGTAAAGTCCTTAATTATATTTTTCTTTTAATTGTTTTCGTCATGTAATAAAAATGCATGCATATACTACATACATAAAGAGAGCTGTATTGTGTGCTTATTAGACATATCATGATAGAAATTGCACAAACATTATTATTATTATTATTATTCCAAGTTATACCTCCAGAAAGGTCTATTATACTTAATCAAGCTCCTAGCTCTCATTTTTCAGGTTCTTTGGCTTAGACGCTTCTCCGTACGTTTTCGTCCACGAAAAGAGCAAATTCTTCCTTTGAGTATATTGCTAATTACATAGTTATCCTGCGAGATAGCAATAGCAAGAATTTTTTTAAGGGTTTAATAGGTCAATACGTCTGCTGAAGGATTAAAGAGAACTGTTTTCTTGTTTTCATCATATGTTGTTCAAAAAAAAAAAGTAAGGAATGTAAGTGCATCAGGATACTTTTTTCGCCGACTGTTATCTTTAAAGGTCATTATAGTACCCACAGAATACTTCGTGCACATCAAATTTAATCAAATTTTTTGGAACATTTACGTTTTTCGAAAGCGACGACACTTCGAGCAGTATACAGCACACCTACTGAATGAATGTTATGTTTGCGTAAAGCGCTTAGGCCGACACGTATTCGTTTTTATCCATCCTTGTACATCCCGTCTTGCTTGATCATCACCTTCCTGACGAAGAGACTTAGTATTCCCTAAAGGGAAAAAACTGTTATAATTCATTTAACCTAGGTTGGAGTCCTCTCTTTTCACGTAACTTTCTAAGGTATAAGTTTAAAGCTAATTTTCTTGTGAAAAAAATTCTTGGTCTTCATTTATTTAAGTCATAAAATAGTAAATACAAACCACACACATTAAAGACTTGCATTGGAAGTGCTCTGATAAATGGCTCAGTGGATTCCGAGTTCAGTAAAACACATTAATATGTCATAAAATACTAAACATTGGACTTTGTTACCATATAAAGCGTTTACATAGTAGGACCTTCCAAAAATGTCTCCATTCTTCCCAATTTTCAACATTCATTTTATAAGCCAAATTACTCTGTTTTAATCGAATTTGGTGAAGAAGTTCTCACATTTTTTTTTTTTTTTTTTTGGTATAATAAAAGGTGGGTCGATATAAAGCCATTTATGTTGTTGTCCACATTCGCATAAACATAATATGTGCTTGCCACAAGCCATATACAGTAAAATGAAATGCATGAACACTGAGGCGTAAAAATATTTTTAATTGAGCAAAATCATTATAGTCGGACAAGATCGACCATCAAATATCATGCAGCTGTTTACTTAACACAATTCCTAATTTAAAAACTATATACCTTGTTTGCACGGATTGGCTGATTTCCAGTAAATGGGCCTGGAATGATTCAGATTTAGTACAGCAATCATGTCAAATTACTGTTATGGAACAATTTTCATCACCATATTAGGGATTTCTTTATGATATGACTTGAGTGGTCGCAAAAATGGTCGGATCTAATACATCTTCACATCATCATAATACATCAACTAAAATGACTACTACAACGTTAGTAGCTGTGATTCAAAATAGAAGGATATATACATAGACTACAAAAAAAAAAAAGAAAAAAAAGCCGGCATCGTTCTCCATCCTGATCCGCAATATTTACAGTGTACAATAGCAATAATAGAGAATGCATTTAACGTGCCTTTCTCTCGCCCATTTATAAATATATAATTGGGGTCTATATATATATATAGATAAGTACAACCTTCTTCAAGTCATAGTCCATCTCTTATCTTCTACTGTTATTGACTCTGCTGTGAATGCTGATGTAAGTGACACATTGACGATAAAATTTCCTCGATTTTGCAGCTGAAAATGTGGCTCATTGAAATGAGAATTGTTTTTACCTTACAAAATATAACATAAGATGAGTTTAATTTTTATCATCTCTTTGCGAATTTAGATTACAATAGATTAGATTCGTCAAGTGATATTTATAAAATTCTATCGATAAAAATAAACAAAGTTCTAGATGAAAATATCATCTTCTCTGATGAACGAAAACTTAAACTTGAAGTGGTCAATTTATTGGCGATCAGACTTTTTCAAGTTCTGAGATCTATCGGAAAATGAAAAAGCGTACAGATGAAAGATAGTTTTATCCGGGTATGGGGTTTAGAACCAAGTTCTGGAAAATATTGGAGGCATATTGTTAGCAAGA